>JAJMCO010000044.1:0-69155 GCA_030573015.1 Metschnikowia peoriensis | reverse complement strand
ATTTCACCCGAGATTATGAGGCGCAAAACCAAGTATAGTTGTCTGAGAATCGCAAATAAAATGTGGAACTTTCCCCAAATGGTAGATGGGAGAAAATCTCCATAGACAGACACACTGAGCGTTCCGTCACTGACTTCTTCAAAGCAGTGCGATAAGTCACAATGGGAAGTATAAATTTGTATGTCATGACCGAGATTCTGGAGCCCGACAGCAGCATCAACGACTAGACGCTCCGCTCCCCCAATACCCAAGTCTGGGTGTATGAAGGCGATTTTCGGCATTGATGAATTGTTAAGAAATTAAATAAGATATAAACGCGCTTGAGTACGTCGCATAACGAGGCGCACCATGGATGAAGGTTTGGCAAGGCGCGACCCATGGGCGACTTCCGCAAATTCAAATAGTTACAGTAACCATGTTTTGAAAATAACACATCAGTTCGTTTCTGTATACATAATGTACAATATTAAATAATCAAGCGGTAGTAGAAGCCTGTGCTAGAGCTGCTTGCGCGTCACGAGCCTCTTTCTTCTTCAATTTTTCTGCCTTTCTGTCGTACCTCGTATCATCGGGGTTGAAACCGGCCTCATCAGAACCCCATAAGGCCCACGCTGGGGTCTCCTTCACGTAGTCCAAAGCATTGAATTCTTGACCACTTCTAAGCAATTCAAAGAACTTTGGATAGTCGATATGCGTGTGCCACTTTCCGTCGATGCGGAATTTTGTGTGGGCAATCAATATACAACAGGAATGAGCATGCTCTGCGGCGAGCTCGTATGTTTGGCCACGAGAATTGAGCTCTTTCACTAAACTTTCAACAAACTCTTTACATTCATCGTAGAAAGGAATGTTTTGCATAGTCAATGGATTACCATTTCCAGCTGAGGACCCACAGAAAGTGGCTCCTTTCACCTCGATTTGAGATGGCTGTGCACGCTCAACCATATCGGCGTAACTTTTGATATCACCCATGTTAAAACCCTTGACTAAAGTCAAACGGAACACCGTACGTTGGTGGGCTTGTGTGGTGCGCAAAATGTCCAAACATGCAATAAGTCTTTCCCAGAAATCGGAATTAAGGGGTCTGTCGACCTTTTTCAAGTCTTGCTTCGTGGGAGCATCGATACTAACATAGAGCTGGGTGACCTTCGACAAGGCTTCTAAGTTGGCAGGATGTTGAGCGTTACATACCAAGAAAGAAGAAATTTCTCTTTCGTGAAGCATACCAACAAATTCGTTAATATGGGGGTAGAAAATTGGTTCACCAACAAGAGATAAGGCACAATGGCGCACCCTAAAAGCTTCTTCGAATCTCTCCATTTGAATTCCAGGCACACCCCTCATTTGTTTGATCTTCTTGTAGTGTCCCTCTAATGCACCATGCAAGACTTTCTCCGGTGGATCAACCTCCCAACGCCAGTTCAGTTTAGCCACAGGGTTAGTACCGTGACGCCAGCAAAACACACATTTATTGGAGCAGGCCAAAGATGGCGTGGTCTCCATACATAAATGCGAGCGAATACCGTAGAAAGCATACTTGTAGCAAGAACCTCTTCCACGCATTGCACTTTTCGTCCAGCGACAGATCTTCACACCCGAGTGAGACCCAACCACAGTATATCCTTGCTTTGTTAAAGATTTGAATGTAGGCGAATCCTGCGCCACCATCTGCTTTGGCTCCATTGCTGTAAGCCCTCCACTGGAAGCCCTGATAATTGCGCCCATATCTTCAACATCAACCACATCGTTGACGGGATCGATTTCTTCGTCTTCTGCATCACTGTCATCTACTGCATCATTTTCGTCGACATGGAAAGGTTCATCATCTGCCAAGAGCTCTGCGAATCTATTGATCCAATCATGAGCCTTTGGTTCTCCCTCATGCTTCATACAGACCTGGCCCAAGGGAAACAAACGACGTGCTCCTAGTTTGCCCATCCATCTATCAGCGAGCTGAGCTTGGTAACAAAACTTAGCCCCACCCCATGACTCGGAATCACCCAACCCCAAGACAGCGAAGCCTGCCAAAGGGCGCAATGGATACTTGTCAACACGGAAATCTTGGGATGTTTCTTGCAAATGTTCTAAGAAGTAATCGATTGGCGAGTCTGTCTCATAAGAAGGAAGCACCAATAAGTAAATATTTGGCGTGGACGATTTGGGGGTCTTCATGAAAAACTCCTCCAAGTCATCAACATCATCATCGAGCGAGAGAAGTTTTGGCGGGGTTTTCAAATCCTCAATATTTGAGAGTTTGTCGAATAATGTTTTAGCCACGCGATGCGATGAGCCAGTTAGCGTGGTGTAGAAAATGTAGATGGGCGACTCAAGAAGTTTAAACGTATTCGCAGTCAATGAAGGCTCCAGGGTCTCCTTCATCAATTTAGTACCTTTGAAGATTTTAGGTGCCTTTGATCTTCTAGACACTCTTTTTGGATTGGCTGAAAGAGGAACGCTCTTGGGGAAAACAGTTTTTTCACTGGGCATGTAGGCATGGGTGAAGTCCACCTCCAAAATAGGGGACGGCTTTTCTGGCAGATTTGGGGTACTACCACTTTTGGAAATAACGAACCATGTAATCGCTGCAATAGTGAGCGACAAACGACCTCCAGAGAGGTAATACACGAAGCAGCATACCGCAAAAATGGCAGATGACAGGTCCATGATTGAGGAAGAAAAGTGGCAGAAAATGTGATGAGACTGGTGCAGGATTTGCACCCAGATCATGGGGGCGCGCAGCCGGTAGAAGGCTGGCGGTTTGTAATGGAGCGAACCAAAACCACTTTTCAAGTATGTAATAGAATAATCATTACTTATGCCAGAAGCCAATCATGTAGTTTCTTCAATGTTGTCGTACTTAATTAATAAAATTGGAGTTAAGAGAACCAGATACTCTTTTCCTTAGTATTCTTCTTTTCCGCCTTGAAATTGACTTTATTGACTCAATCTTAAAGAAGCACGTATCCAGTGAAGCCTAATCAAGCTAAAGATCATTATCACGACCAAAGCCCAGTGTAGACGGGGCAAAAAAATATAGAATTCTTAAAAACAAATCTTAAGGAGAAAAAAAAAACCTACAAAATGGATCTGCATTATACTAAGGTATTTGAACGACACAACGAAGAAGATAAGGGGTGCTTGCACCCAGACAGCTTGTTTGAGGACATTTGTGGTCCTCTGACTGACCGGGAACAAGAATTATCGACAGAAAACTTATGGAACTTAAGTGACGATAGCATGATGTTTTTTACGGGTATTGATTCCAGTAATCATAACTCAGAGGTTTCGGAGTTTACTTCTTTCTCAGATCTAGGTTACAACGAAAACCCTAGCTCGATATTTAGTCAAAGCTTGGATATATTCGCTAGTCGAGGTAATTCCACAGTCGGTACAACAGAACATAGTGAAGAGAATACAGAAGGTCCATCAGAGGGAGGGAAAAGAAATAACTCAGCAGATATCTTGCCCTTTGAGAATATTTCGGAGTTTTATAATAATAATTTTGTTGGAGGTGAAACTGATGTGAGTTTAGGGTGGAGTTTCGATCTTTTCGAAGGCTCGAAAGGTATGCGACGAAATGATATCGAGCAAGCATATTCCGCCAATCCAGAACAGCTTAACTCCGTCAAGGTAGAAAATGGGGATCCATTGGGCAATTCAATCAACAATCACAGCAGGTCGTTATCACAACAAAAATTTGACGACTTACAACATAACTTCTCGACACAGAGTCATACTCAGCCACCGAACAATTTGGAAACTTGGAGAGTACAGTCAACTTCGGAAGATGTGAAAACGATCAACGAGCCAGTGCCTTGGGAGTGGCATACTATCGAATACAAAAAAGCTGAAGCGTCGAGGCTGAGCGCGATAAGCAACGAATCAAAAACAACCTTGAATGTCTCCGACTCTCAAAAATTTGCTACAGACTCTTCGGAGAAGGATTCTAACGCGGATAGCACAATAGACGAATTTACTGGAAAGAAGGAGCGAAGAAAGCCGAAACCAATCGCGAAACGATTCCAGCCGATTGGTACCGTCACAGTTATACCTTCTTACGTCCAGTGCTTAAACATTGTGCTTGATTATCACGGATATACTGGCACTATCACGAGAATTGTTCTCAACAATGCTATCACAAATGTTGCATACCAACAACATGATGGCGCATATCGATCAAGTCTCATGAAGAAGCCGCTTGTGGAGTTTTATACAGTTCCTGAACACGAGGAGTTGGTTGGCACAGTTCCATCGGCAAATGGGACTGAAAATGCCATCTCCCTCATTTCAGGGGTATTGCAACGAAAAATACATATAAGGGACATCGCCTCAATCCTCACGTCTGTACAGCTGATTGCATATGTAAAGTCAGGAAGGTTCAGTATTCACAATCCATACGAGCCGCAATACTACCGATATGAACTTGATGCTAAAGGCAAAGCTGTTAACGAAAGCAAATGTGGCATGTGCGCTTTCTGCCCCGCGGTAAAATTTCTTCCGTTCAAAAACTCTAGCTATCTCTCGCATATGACGCTTGAACACGGCATTTTCGCCAGCAATTTTGTGGTACCGGAGGGACTCTATTATGGCAGGTACCGCATGGTAAGATCAACGGACCCTTCAAAGACAAGAACAGTAAAAGCGCTTCAATGTCCCGCGTGTTTCCAGGTAATTGAAGTTGCTTGTTGGAAAAACAAGACGAACCCATTATTAAGTTATTTTCGGCATTTCAAAAAGCTTCACTCGAATCTCAATAAGACTTTCACAACCAGCTCGATAGATCCAGTGACGTTGAAGCATCGCGGCGGGAGTATAACGCAGAATGAGAACCTAGGCCTGCTTGATATTCAGTGACACGAAGATCTTCGGGCATGTGAGCTAAACCTTGTATTTTTTATATGTTATTTTTACAAATCCATTCTTTTACCTATTCTAATATTTCCATATCGTGTTGGTCGAGTAAAGTGTTAAATTTTAGTCAAGTATATAACTTCTTGTTGAATCTCAGTGTTGCGAAAATGAACGACAAGGCCGCGACGGTCTGAACCATAAACTGGCTAAGACACCCTTACACCAACGTGTTTGTTACACAAACCTGGAAACAAACAAAGTAGTGGTCGACCAACACGCAAAGTCACCGCGACCCAAGGGTGAGGATTGCGACATTTGAAGACATACATCAGACTTAGAATCTTAACTCGCGAGGGCAAGGCAACTGACCGAATCATTGATTTTTTTTTTTGTTCATCAGTGGAACTCGCACTTGCGCTTGAAGTTTGATTGAATAAATATAGAAAATCAACGGTACAGGGTTTGGGTATCAGGAGATTTTCAACCATAAGAGCATGTCCAAGAGGTCAACCCAAAGAAGCCAGTCAAGAATAGTAACGCTCGATCAGGTTCGTGCTCTTGGAGCTTCACACAGCGATACATCCAGCTCGGGTAAAAAATCCATAACCTGGAAGGATTTTGGTGTATACTTAGACAAAAAGCTCGACAGGACTTTAGACCCATCATTTGCTGGGAACTCTGCTGTTGCACCTAGAATTCTTGTCAACATCCTCTCAAGGTCGTCCCTCTTATCGCAGGTGACAAAATATCAGATCTGCAAGTCTTGTAACAGGCCTATTGGCGAAGATTTACTACCAGTCCATTATCAAAAGTGTGTTGATATGAAGAATAAGAAGCAGGACCCCGAAGGGTCCACGGGATCCGCAGCATCAAAGCGAAAGCGAGGTCGCAATGGCAATGCATTGCTTGAGCTTGAATACTCCTCAGTTGAATCTTCTAGGGGCGCTTCCCCGACCCCGAATACCCCATCATCCAGCCAAAACCCACAAGGCAGACCTAAGAAGAAATACAAGAAATCACAAATGCAAAAGGAGAAAGAAGCCGCTAATGCTGCTGCAGCTGCCGCTGCTGCGGCGGCCGCGGCCAACAATCGTGCAACCACTGTTGCCAGCGCTAAAAAGAAGAAACCCCCAAAAGTTAAAACAATCACCAAGGCCAAAGGACCAGTCGACGTTGAAAAGCAATGTGGTGTGCCATTACCACTGGGTGGATTCTGTGCCCGTTCTTTGACATGTAAGACCCATTCTATGGGTGCCAAAAGAGCCGTTCCAGGCAGAAGTGCGCCCTATGATGTTCTTCTTCAACAATACCAGAAACGAAATCAAGCAAAACTTGCTGCAAGCAATGCTTTAGCAGCCCAGCGAAGAGAAAATGCTCAATTAACAGGATTATCTGTTGGTGACTCTGAAAATGGTGACGGACTAGGTAATTTACATCTAGTGCTTGATTCTGATACAGAAACCCAGCTCGTACTTGAGGGTCTATCGAAAAATTGCCCCGCACCATTAGAGAGAAAGATTATACTACCTGTCAGGCACAGGCATAAATTTTTATATATGAGAGAGGCGTACGCTAATGCACTTATTACAAATGGGAGTGCTGCAACGGAATCACTGTCTCAACCAGCAGATTTAACGCTTGCGAACCAGGCAATCTCGGGTTCCATTGGTGGATTACAAGGTCGTTGTGCTTTGGTTAACGTGGATAACAAATCAACCAACGGAGACACTCAGAGTTACGCAGCAGTTCCTGGCGAGCTCTATCAGGTTCGTGCACCTCTGAAAGCCATTCTTATGACGGCACAATACAACCATCAACAGCAGCAACTTTTCCAACAGCAAATCTTGAAATTGCAACAGCAGCAATTGCTTGCAAAGCAGCGTCAACAGCAGCAGCAACAGCAACAGCAGCAGCAAAATAAGGTATGACCTCAGTGGTTTAAGGGTTGGAGAATCCACTTTGTATATTATTTTTCAATAGAGGAATTGAGCCTATGATAAGCTGATAAATTTTAAATAACATCTACTTAGGCCACAAAATCTTGTTTTTCTTTATCCAAGGATGATTTTCGATATCCATCAATGCCAACCTTTTCTTGGGATCTTTTTGCAAAAGCAGATGGATAAAGTCAGACGCGTCCTGGCTAACAAAGCTTGGGATTTTCAAATCTACCTTCGCTATTCGCTTGTATGTGGCTGTCTTATCAGTTTCCTCGAACGGTGGGCGCCCAACCAAAAACTCGTAACATAGGATCCCAAGCAGCCACAAGTCAACAGAAACATCATGTTCTCTTGACTCGACCATTTCAGGTGGAAGATAGTCCAACGTGCCACAAAGTGTAAGCCTGCGGCGCAGAGTAGAAAGTTCTGTATTGACGGACCAGCCAAAATCACTTAGTTTTATTGTTTTATCTGCAGAGAGCAATATGTTTTCTGGTTTTATATCACGGTGAATGATTCCTCTTGCGTGAAGATATTGAAGTGCCATCGAAACCTGGTAAATATAGTTCGATGCAGTAACATCATCAAAACGACGGTACATTTTTAGTAGCTGGTAAAGCTCTCCATGCACAGCATATTCTAAAAGCAAATACACATTATCATTGTCATGGAAAAAATTGTATAGCCTGCTTATAAATGGATGCTTAAGATTTCGTTGAATTTCGATTTCACGTCGAAGATTATTCTCGAGTTTGTGAAGGACAAGATCTTTCTTGGACATGACTTTTAGAGCACAAATAAAACCAGAAGCCTTATGTCTCACGCAATAGACCTTTCCTAATTTGCCTTTCCCCAATATCTTTCCAACATCAAAATCAGCTAGTTGTAATTTGTGTTCTCGTTTCCCCTGGGCTTGAGACACCACTATTTGGGAGGCTGTCGAAGACTTGCGGTTATATTTTGCTTTGCTGACTTTGCCAACTGTGTTAACAGAGACTCTGCCCAAGGGTATCCTGTTTGGCAGTGGCATTTTAAAATGAAGCTTTGATGAAAGAAGTTGGAGAACAAAAATTGCGGCTTGTATCCTAAAGGCCGAGATGGTAAATAGAGCACCTGCACGCAAAACGCGAGGAAAATCAATTTACACTTGAGCGTGTTTCGAAAAAACGATTTCGACTGCGAAACGAATTTTTTAGGGAAGAATATGCGTATCTTTTTTTATTAAATTAACCAGATTGGAGGATATTTGAATGGTGATACACAAGACGTTGGTAAATTAAGAACAATGCTTGAGTGTCAGAACCTCTAAAGCTTGGGAAACCTACCTTTGATATCAGCCAGAGATGGTCAATGTATCTCTTGCTTCACTTCATGTCAACACGACTCTCAATTATGTGGAGCTGGCAAAGAAAAACACCCTTTTTTGAGTAGCTTCATGAATCGTGGGGTTGAAGCTTAGAGCTGAATTGTAGACTATAGAGTGCTATGAATGTTATCGAGCATTCAGTTCTTGTTTGAAATGAATTTACGCTTGTGAACAATTAAGTGTAAGGCGCACGGTATTCTTTGAGTTATATTCTCTTCGTAAGAGTTTTAAAACGATACAAGAGAAACGGGCATTTATTGCAATCAAATTTTTCTAAGCCGTCTTGGATACCGCAGACCCTAGAAACTTGATATTTCTTCGTGCTCGGGTTCAAAACCTAGATGTGTATGGTCATGACCGGATTAGGAACGGAAAGCTCCAAATTGAATTTTCCTGGCGCGCAATTAAGAATTGCTGCAACAGACATCCCCGCCCCCGCCATAATTCTCTTGTATATTTCCAGAGTAAGTGATAGGTTCATATTTATGTTCTTTTAGATTTCGTCAGAAAAAAATTAATTCATCACATTTGTGCAAGCTAAAATTTGTTTGAATTTAATTAATCACTGCAGGGCCGTGTTACTGCAAAAAGTTAATTCACCAAGTGTGTCCCGGTGATGTGTGCTGTGGTATCAGTCACATGCACACTTCATTCACCTCGAACGAATCAAACCAAATAGATCAGCCAAGCCCACTCCTTAAATCTGAAACTTTCGGTTACTTTTTTATATGTGGCTGATGAACTTCTGACACATAACGAGCCGCCAATCTTAGTTATAAATAGATTTCAAATAGAGTTCCCCTAAATGCAATCTCAATAATTGTTGAAGTGCGTGCTGTGCCAATTGACAACAAGTCTGCAAAGTGTGGTTTTCTTTATTCATTTTCATTCCTTGACTTAAATAAGACTTTGACCGGGTTTATGAAGATAAAAACCCATAATTTCAAGGCCTTTGATGTTTTTTCAATGTTTTCTATTTATAACCTTTTTTTACTTTGATTATTCAATTGTTGAGCTTATTTGCGGCCAGATAAGAAATGTGGAAATCTACTTCCACAAACTTCAATACAATTCTATAATTGCTTTTTCTTGAACCTAGCGCACAAAAGTTTCCTCAGTCTTATCTTTATATTAAGCAAGAAATTTTTCTTTAAAAACAAAGCTGTGGACATGGTTTCAAAGCTCAATCGACCATTGAATGTCAGACGTGCAACTTTTACGAGACGATTTTTGTGCGGGTTTCGAGGTTGTTTGATAGAATAGGTATGCTACAGACTGTCGAGTTTCAATGTTTTGTTAAAACAAATGGTACAATTTTTCTCTTGCTGGTTCAATAAGTGATGAGAAAGCCATTCCAGTGATTTACATATGAATGAATTTGTTAAGGGACAGACAAGAAAGCCGTCTAATGTCATGTGAAACCCAAAAGTTCGGTGCGGTTTATTGAAAGAGGATAAATACAAAAGAGAAAAAAAAAAAAAAAGAAGAAAATTGAAAAAGAGATTGAAATTTAGAAGAGAAGAGAAAGAAAATGGATTTTTATTCAGAATCCCCTGAAAGAATGATATCTAAGCCGAGCAAAGAGGCGCAGGCTCGAGCTTTTAAGGGGCAGGGTCACCATGTAGATCGATTAATCCTCTAAATTCGCGGGGAAAATGATATACAGTTTTTTTTTGTTCAATTCATGAAAGGTCTCAAAGTTTCTTATTTTCTTATTTCATCTTTCCAGTAATCGTAGCTTCTCATAATCCCCAAGTACTCAAGGGTTGTGTAACGTCGCCAACGTATGTCAGGCGGGTCCAGCCTGCGTCTCTGACGCACCGACCGCGGCACGTCCACGTACATTGTCAGTTTATCTCATCATAATGTTTTTCTGCGCGCACCACGTATTCTGGTTCTCCCATCCGTGTCACTGCATTTTTCCTTGCTAAACGCTCTCCACAATTCACTCACCAGGTCTTCACCTCTGTCCCAGATTAATATCATCTTTAAGCTTCCAGGCTTTCGTCCCTTTTTGTACAAGAATTACACCCTGGCTCCGTGCACTATACGTCAATCAAGTCTGTCCAAGCCAGGCATTTTAATTATTTCTACTTTCGCTGGGCCCCACATCTTCCCTTAACCGTTCACTTAATACTGAACCACATAATGAATCAAACTGGTAACAGAAATTCGATTCTTGGCTGGGTCAAGAATCTTAAACGAAACACGTTGCTGAACGAGTCGCTTGATGAAATTAACGACGATTTAAGTATCTCTGAATCTAGATCACCCTCGCGCTCTTCATTCCAGTCTGGGTCATTCAGCCACCCGACAGTCCCCTTTCCAGCGTCGCCTACAAAAGAGAGACCCATTCCACAGCCAAATGTTGGGTCAGGAAGTGCATCCGAGTTTCTCCGGCCGCTTCTAAGCCATAAATCCAGGTCTACCAATAACGTAAACAACTCTCGTTCCGATTCCATATCACGAAGCATTTCAAACAATGATAATAGCGTTGGTTTGAGGCAACGTCGAGACTCCTTTCTCCAGAACAACCCTTTGGTGGATGAGAACTCGAAGTATTTTGGTGTTCCTTTGGCCGATGCTATTAATCAGGCAGCGGCAAAGATCTCTATTTTGGGGTCTGAATCCAGTAATGTGTCCGATGACGACGTTCTTCACTATGGTAGAATCCCGATTGTGGTGGCCAAATGTGGTGTGTACTTAAAGAAAAACGGTCTCAATGTTGAAGGCATTTTTCGGGTAGGAGGGTCATCAAAGCGGATTAAAGAATTGCAGATTATTTTTAACTCCCCGCCCGAATTCGGTAAGAAACTTAATTGGGATGGATATACTGTTCATGATGCGGCTTCGGTACTTCGTCGATACCTCAATGCGTTGCCCGAACCCTTAATACCACTAGATCTCTATGAAGAATTTAGAGATCCTTTAAGAACTCGGCCACGCATCATCAAATACTTGAAGTATAAGGCTGATAACTCTCAGAAACCTACCTCCAAAACCATCCCATCAATGGGCCCTTCAACACTGGTAGATCAAGCTGAAGGTCCTGCGAAATCAGTCGAGGCAAATTCTCTGGCTACTCCAAGACACCATATCGAGAAAGAACCCAACACCGCTTCCACGGAAGGCCCTGTAGCAACGGAGCAATACCTGACAGAAAATGGAGTACTGCATCAAGAATTGATGACTTCGGGTTCAAAGTCTAAGAAAAGACCAAAGAGTTACAAAAGTCTCACGCGTGACGTATACAAGGCCATCGACGACTATAAGCAACTACTTGATGAACTCCCATGTCTTTCTAAACAATTATTGTTCTACATTCTCGATTTGCTTGCCATGGTTCAAAGCTTCTCAAACGAAAATTTGATGTCTTCGCGTAACTTGGCTGCCATTTTTCAACCCTCCATACTACTGCACCCATCTCATGACATGGATCCTGAAGAGTACGCATTATCTCAAGCAGTTGTTGAGTTCTTGATACAATATTCTTACAAACTTCTACCTAACTCTGATACACGGCCCGAAAGTTCCTCGTCGGCCTCGGTGGAGTCTCATCGTGCAGTCGAGGCTAAACCGCCTACACGCATACCTTCAAGAAGACAACATAGCAAATCCCTCTCCATGCCGAACCAAGATTTGGATTTTGTCGGATACCGCTCGACTGTTAAACATATGCGCAGCTTTGCACTCTCGGACACCGACCATGATTTTGTTAGTGCCAGCAGCGAAGACGAGGATTACTTTGATAGACAATTACAAAATAACTGGAATATGCTAACTAGTCTGCATCCAAGCCAAAAGGACAATACTAACCACGCCACCGGTCCCGCCGCAAAGAATGAAACTCCGCGGGACATACCGTTGGTTGTGCTAGATAATTCCAACTAAGAGATATATATAGCCCCACAGTATTGAAGTAAAAGTTTACTCATTTCAGTTTGCTAATATTCTTAAACGATTTTTTTTTTTCTTTTTCAACAAGAAAACACAGCCTTTACCACTGTATTGAGACGCATATTTTATCATAATTGACTTCAAAGAGCTCGTTCTTTGTCTCAACATCACGTGACTCGGAAAATTGTACACTTACGTCTCGACAACTTCGATAGTGTCTCATAAGGCCAAATATCACAACAATAAAATGTCTGACGACGAATTATCAAATCACAGCGGCCAAGAAAACGATGTCGAAGATTTGTTTGGAGACGATGATGATCAAGATCAGGAAACATTAAGAAACCCCTCACAATCGCAGGACGAAAATGACAATGAGGATGCCGATGAAAAAGAAATCGACGACGGATCAGAAGACAATGAGTCCGATGAAGAGGAGGCTGAGAAGGCACTTAAAACCAGTGAAATTGTATTACCACGTCATGCAAAATCTCATATTCCAGAAGAAGATACTTACTCGATCAAGATGCCGGTGTTTTTGAACGTTGAAGCCCATCCTTTTGACCCGAATGAGTTCAAAGAAAAAATCCAACAAAATGCGGTGGAACGTAGTAACAGTACCTTGGACGCTGCGCAAAAGCGCAGTGACTCTATTTCGGAAAAGCTCTTAAACGAAAACACCATCAGATGGAGATATTCCAACAGTGGAAACGACGAAATTATCAAGCAATCTAACGCGCACTTCATTCAATGGGATGATGGTCTGTTGTCACTCAAAATTGGAAAGGAAATATTTGATTTCAGAGATCTTCCTCTTACGGATAACTTTCTTGCCAAAAGCCACGTCGAGCATGAGATTTTACAGAACGATTCGGTTTTGTCCAAATCTGCCAGTCTCTTACCGTCCTCAACAGCAACAAATACTCATAGAAAATTAACACAGGCTGTTAAGAATGTACAGAAAAAAGACAAGATTCTTAGCACTTTGACTAGCGACGATCCTATGTTGAAACAAAGAAAAGCCGATGAGGATGAGAGGAAAACGCTTAAAATGAAAAGACAGCTCGAGCAGAAGAGAAGATTACAAGAAGAGAGACTCGGAAAAGTCGATAGCCCTGCTCCAGGCCGCAGTAACTATGCATCTGCATACGAAAGGTTTGAGCGTACTTATGGAAATGATGAGTATGATGACGAAGACGATTTTGTTGCAAACGATGATGAGGAACCAGAAATGGACGATGAAGATGAAGAAGAGGAAGTCGATGCTGAAGAAGAGGAAGAAGAGTTTAATAAGGGTGCTGAGAGATTAAAGAATGTGAAGGCTGAAGGCCTGTTCAAGTACAAAGCGGCGACGCCGGATGAGAGTGAAGATAGAAGAAAGAGAAGAAGAATCATTGATTCTGATGACGAGGAGTAAATATTAGAAAAAGATATTGCATAATTTTCCAGGAATCAAAAGCGCTGTAGATTATAAAGGAAAAGGAAAGAAAAAAGTTTCAATACTAATAAGGATAATAATTACAATTCTATATGCATATTCTGCCGAGGTGTCGATATATCCACGTGAGGAAGTAGTGCCCCAGCCAGATCTGACCGTGGCTCGTGATTTTACGCGTTTTCGGGCATAAGCGAACAGATTCCCCGGACTCTCCATTTTTTAAATTGAGGAAGCCGCTATTCCAGTGAAGGGGTTTCCACAAACACATACTATTCAATTCTTCCCACTTTCGCTTTATAGTCTTTGTTTTCATTATTTTATTTTCAAAAATTTATCATGAAGCTTTCGAATCCAATCCGCCTCTTATTACTAGGGGCTCCTGGTGCTGGCAAAGGAACTCAAACGTCCAAACTTTTGAAGGCATTTCCGGAAATCCAGTCTTTGTCTTCAGGCGACACTTTAAGAGCAGAAATTGCAAAGGGAAGCGAGCTTGGTAGGCAAGCATCTCTGTTTATTGATGGCGGAAAGTTGGTCCCCGATCCTATCATGGTGGGCTTGGTCACTGCTCAATTGAGCCAGAATCAATGGCTCAACCAAAAGACCAGTTGGCTTTTGGATGGCTTTCCTCGGACACAGCCGCAGGCTGAAAGGCTCGACAAAGTTTTGCAGGAAAATTCAGCAGGATTGAATTTGGTGGTGGAACTTGATGTGAATCAGAGTGTGATCTTGCAAAGAGTGGAGGCCCGCTGGATCCATCAACCTTCGGGTAGAGTGTACAACTTGGACTACAATCCTCCCAAAGAGCCTTTCAAGGATGACATCACCGGAGAACCACTACTGAAGAGGAGTGACGATACCGCTGAGGTTTTCCAGAAACGGTTAGACTCATACAATAAGCAAATCAGTCCTTTAAGAGAATATTACGAAAAGAGTGGAATCTTGGCAACCGTTTCTGGTGATACGTCCGATATCATTTTCCCGCAACTTAGGCAATTAGTCGAGAAAAGGTTTGGTTAGAAACCGGGGATATTTATTTGAGTTTTCTGGCATAATATAATTGGTGCTAGTTGTTATAGAAATCTGGACTTAATTGAAAAAAAGAAAAGAGAGAAAAGAAAAACTTGGGGCGAAGAAGAAGATAATTTTTGTATATTTCTTTACAATATCGTCTCACTGTGAAGATAGCCTCTCAAAAACTCGAGCATCGTACACGCATAAAATTTTTCGAGCAAATCTTTTGCGAGGTTCCTTTAATTTATTTCTGAATATCTTCATAGATCAAATTGAATTCTGTAATATATAATTGTACCCATGTTTTGGAGTTATCCCTGTTCATTTAAAGTCAAACATCAGCTTGCTCGTGGCAAAATACGCACGCCGTTCTGATTTCGCAATCCACCTCGTGCCTCAGTACAGTTCTTAGTGTCTTGATGCACCAAGCTTAACATTGAATTCTGTTTACACCCAACGCATTTCTGTGATAAGTAATGAAGTTTTACATCGATGATTTGCCCGTTATATTTCCTTACCCAAGGATTTACCCTGAGCAATATGCGTATATGTCGGATATCAAGAAATCTCTTGACGTGGGAGGTAACTGCATTCTAGAGATGCCTTCGGGCACAGGAAAGACCGTATCTTTACTTTCCTTGACTGTGGCTTACCAGATGCATTATCCCGAACATCGGAAAATTGTTTACTGTTCGCGTACTATGTCAGAGATCGAAAAGGCCCTTATTGAACTCCAAAATCTCATGGACTATCGGTCTAATGAGTTGGGTTATGTGGAGGATTTCCGTGGATTGGGTCTTACAAGTAGAAAAAACCTCTGTTTGCATCCGACTGTCTCAAAAGAGAGAAAGGGTGCCGTTGTTGATGAGAAGTGTCGCCGAATTACTAACGGTCAATTGAAACATAAGCTTGAGGAGCAAAATATCTCGCCCGATGAAATGACCCAAAAGGCAGACGAACTTGGTCTTTGTTCATTCCACGAAAAGCTTTATGAATTCGATCAGCATGACTTGATTCCCGCAGGAGTCTATTCTTTTGAATCCTTGACGAAATACTGCAAGGAGCAAGGCACGTGTCCCTATTTTACAGTGAGAAGAATGATTTCATTTTGCAACGTCGTCATCTATTCCTATCACTACTTACTTGATCCCAAAATTGCTGAACGGGTCTCCAAAGAACTTAGTAAAGATAGCATTGTGATTTTTGACGAGGCACACAACATCGATAACGTTTGTATTGAGTCCTTATCATTGTATCTTACGGATGACACGTTGAAACGCGCGGGCAGAGGAGCTAACAAATTGGCTGAGGCTGTTGATGAGATGAAAGCTCAAGATAATGAAAAACTAAGAAACGAATATGAGAAGCTTGTGGAAGGGCTCCGACAGAATGAAATTGCAAGGGATGAGGAACTCTTCATGGCAAACCCAGTACTTCCACAGGATCTACTCGATGAAGCAATACCGGGAAATATCCGTAAAGCTGAGCATTTCATTTCTTTTTTGAAAAGGTTCGTTGAATACTTGAAGACAAGAATGAAGGTCTTGCATGTGATTAGTGAAACACCTGTAAGTTTTCTTCAGCATTTAAAAGAATTGACTTTCATTGATCGCAAGCCATTACGATTTTGTTCCGAAAGATTGTCTCTTTTAGTCAGAACACTTGAGTTGGCCGATGTGGAGGACCTAAATGCATTGAAAGATGTGGCCACTTTTGCCACCTTAGTTTCCACTTACGAAACTGGTTTTCAGCTCATTTTGGAACCGTTCGAAACAGAAGGTTCAACAGTGCCAAATCCGATTTTACATTTTACATGCTTGGACGCTTCGATTGCGATCAAGCCAGTGTTTGACCGATTTTCATCCGTCATCATCACTTCTGGTACTATTTCGCCTTTGGATATGTATCCTAAAATGCTTAATTTTCAAACCGTGGTGCAAGAGTCGTATACCATGACCTTAGCCCGCAGATCTTTCTTGCCAATGATTGTTACAAAAGGTTCGGACCAAACATCGATCTCATCCAGATTCGAAATCAGAAACGATCCTTCTGTTGTTCGTAACTACGGATCTTTGCTCATTGAATTTTCAAAAAGTACGCCTGATGGCATGGTTGTTTTCTTCCCATCTTATCTTTATATGGAGTCGATCATTTCTATGTGGCAGACTATGGGTATCCTTGATGAAGTATGGAAGTACAAATTGATCTTGGTGGAGACCCCAGATGCTCAAGAAACTTCTTTAGCATTGGAGACATATAGAAAGGCATGCTCTAATGGAAGAGGAGCTGTTCTTCTCTCCGTTGCGCGTGGAAAAGTCTCGGAAGGTATCGATTTTGATCACCATTACGGACGTACTGTTTTGATGATTGGTATTCCGTTTCAATACACCGAGTCAAGGATTTTAAAAGCAAGATTGGAGTTCATGCGCGATCACTTCCAGATAAAAGAGAATGATTTTCTCTCTTTCGACGCTATGAGACATGCAGCTCAGTGTTTAGGGCGTGTTTTGCGTGGTAAAGATGACTACGGTATTATGGTTTTAGCTGACAGAAGATTCAAAAATAAAAAGGGTCAACTCCCAAAATGGATTGCGCAAGCACTCTATGATTCAGATACTAATATGTCCACAGATATGGCATTAGCATCTGCCAAAAAGTTTTTGAGAAACTTGTCTCAGCCATCGAATCCACAGGACCAAGAGGGTGTTTCTGTTTGGAATCTTGAACAACTCGAGGCCCATCAAAAGCAACAACAAAACAAGACAGAGCGTCCTGGGGTAGAACCTAAAGCTCAAACAGAAGAAGAGCAACAAGATGATGACTTTATGGATATTGATGATGCTGATCTCGACTTCTTGTAAGACTTTGGTCTTGCCATCTGGGCACGCGCTACGTCATCCTTCTTGGAAAGAAAGTATTTATTCATATATCAGAAGACTAAAACATAGAGATTCTGACCATTCTTACAAGAAGATAGTATATATTTTCGGTTAGATTATATTATACGCCATTTAACTCATATCAACCGTTGCGAATTTTAGACTGCTCTCCTCATGCCCAAATAATTGCGCGCACACATCATGACCCTTCCCGTTAACATTTTGGTCCACATTATCCATAAGCCCTCTTCAGGAAACCACATATGTCAAATGAATACTATGCTGTGGTTCTCGAATTCAATCCTCGGGAAATCAAGCTTGGATTCGTGGGAGAGAGCTCTGAGCATGTGAGGGTCAATTGTGAAAGCCCTTTATGGAAAAAGTTGGTGCCCCCAAGCAAATCCACATCCTCTCTGCCAGCCTTCTTGCTGGTGGACTCGCATTCAATTCCTGCTGACTTTCGTGATGACATCATTCAGAGTATAGACAATTCGAAAGTTTATAAAAAATCAGTCCAAGCATACCTAAGAGATAAGAAGGACCTGAAATGGTACGATTGGGATCTCGATAACTACCTTACACTTGCGACTCTTGTTAAGGTGTTGCTCTCGACAAAACTCCTAATCCAACCACTTAAAACGAAGTTGTTTGTGATAGATCCACCTATTTCCGCCGCAAGAAAGTCCTTATTCTGTAAAACATTTTTGAGCACAAACACGGCGGTTTCATTGACATTCTTGCCTTATTCCCCCTGTTGTTGTATTGCCGCAGGAGTTGAAAGCGCTTTGATAGTTTCATTAGATTGGGAATCTTGCAAATTGGTGCCGGTTCTTGACCTCAGAAGTCTACCTGCTGCTGAATTCATTCAATATTCTGGTGAGTCGATTCATTATTCTCCCACTATGCGACATAATAATAGAGGTTTTGAGGAACTTGAGCTTCAAATTCAAAATAACAAAATGAATGTGGAGAAAGAGTTATTCTCTGATGAGGGTTTATCGTTTGCAATTGCTGCTTTCATGAGGAGTCTCAATGTAGACTTAAGAGCTTGTGTGATGAGGAACATTATTTTCACTGGGCTTAGGTCAAAAATTCCGGGAATTAAGGGTAGGCTTCTTACTGAAATTGCAGGTCATTTTCCCAGTCTCAACATTTCTGGAAAAATTTGTCTTGGACCTTGGGTTGGTGCCTCTCTCTACTGTTCTACAACACTACTCAAATTGAAAAGCACTGAATGGAAGCATATGGAGATCTCCAAAATGAGTTTAGATAAAACAGCAGCATCAACACTTGAAAGATATGATCTTTAGCTGCGATTCAATTCTGAATCTGAATTTGATTCGTTGCTTTCCAGTAAACTGCGAATACAGTACTTCGCCCATGGATAATGATTGTCGTACTCATCCTCATTAAGCCCGACTGTAAATTTCCGGAACTGACTCCAAAATCCCTGTTTAGACTCAGTTTTTTCCTCATCCAAGTTCTCGAACTCATCTGCTAATATGTTAAGGATTGAGTACTCATGCTTGTCTGTGCCAGAATTGAACTCCCATACTCTGGCCAATGGTGTGGCGGAAAATATGTTAGTTTCCCCCCGGTACTGTTTGATTGGGGAGAAGTCTAAAGGCGATCCATCGGGTAAAAGTGGCTCTGTCATATGTGGCTTGATTTTTGGATCGAAATCTTCTAATGCGGAACTTAAGGGGCTGTAATCATTGAAGTGCTCCGACTGCTGAAATTGAACAAACTTGTCTGTTGTCTCAAAAAATTCATCCATAGAGCTTTCCTCGTCTAAGTGAGTCAGACTCAAGTTCCTGTTTGCAAGAAAAGATTTCTTATCATTTGTGCATTTGGGAATTGTCAGCGTATTACCCCACCATCTGCCAGGAATTGGTGCATTGGGATGCAAAACCCTGATGAGGGGGCTTTTTTTCTTTAGCGAATCCAAGGATGGTGCAATAGAACCCGAACTTTGATCCTGTCGAAAATCCTGATTTTGATTTGGAGAAAATCCAATGCTGGAACTAACCGGACTCAAATCGTACATTTGGTAAAAGACGGGAAATTTAAGCTTTTTAATAGATGATAAAGTTTGAATTTGCCTTTGTTTTTGAATAAAATACAAGACCCTCTTTCTTTGTGATCAAGCTTGTAACTATTTATGTTTTGGGTGCGAAAAGTTTAGCTCGCACGAGTGGGGTATTGTTTCTTCCTATAAAGAACCGGTTTCAAATTTATTCGGCTACCCGACATCTTCTTTTTTTTGCATGAAATTTTTAACCTTCGACTTCAAAGAAGAAGAATAGAGTGTCTACAGTCTCATCACAAATCAATTAGTTTCATAGTCGTCATTGAAGGGTTGTTCCATGACTCGACAATTTTATTGCTTGCAAAAGGCTTTGTTCATACTCGTATTTTCCCCTGAGTTTTGATTCATTGGAATAAAGATTTTACTTTACCAGTATTTCTTCAAAATACACCTAGACATAAAAAGGTGAATAGCAATTGTATGAACTTGTTGTCAGGGCTGTACTCCCAGGGCAACTATGCTCGTGGACCTGCATAATCAACCCCACGACACGGGCCGCAGTCTTGATCATTCCTCCCGATTACTAATAATATACTTACAAGTCAAGCAAATGTCGTGGGACGGATTTAAAAAAGCTATAAACAGAGCCGGCGGTGCTGTGCTTGTCAAGGATGTCGATAAGACTATGGATAAGGATTTTGATGCCGAAGAAAGAAGGTACAAAACTTTAAAGGCCGCGGGAGAAAATATACAGAAGGCTTCAAAAGGATATCTTGATTCCTTGAGAGCTGTGACTGCGTCTCAGGTCACAATTGCTGAGATTGTATCGAATCTCTATGAAGATCCTAGTCAAGGTGGGTCTATGTACTCAACTTCTGGAAACTATTACCTCCAGGCTGTGCGTGAACTTGACGAGGAAACCGTCAAACAAGTCGATGGGCCATTCCGTGAAACGATCTTGGATCCAGTGACAAAATTTGTCAATTACTTCAAAGAAATCGATGAGGCTATTAAAAAAAGGGCACATAAGAAGACTGATCTCGATCAGTGCAAGGCTAAGGTCAGAAGACTCGTGGACAAGCCCGCCAAAGATGCTGGCAAATTGCCACGTGCCGAGAAGGAATTATCAATGGCCAAGGACATTTACGACGAGTTAAACGACCAATTAAAGGCGGAATTGCCGCAGCTCATTAGCTTGCGGGTGCCATTCTACGATCCCTCGTTTGAGAGTTTGGTCAAAATTCAATTGAAATTTTGTACCGAGGGTTACTCCAGACTTGCGCAAGTTCAACAACAATTAGACCAGGCTAGCAGAGACGAGTATGCGAATGGTATTTTGGATAGTAGGATTGACGATTTGCTTACACAGATGAATGGTTTGAGTATTGCGAGCTTGGCCAAGTAAGCTAAACGCCGCATTGGCTAGTCTTGATATTGGTCTCATCACAATGACAAACTAACAGTCTCTTTACTTTATTTTTTCTGATATTGAATAGTTTAATCATATGCACAAGTTGTGGGGTTGCCGGAAACCCTAACACATCTTTTTTACATCGCGCACCGTAAAGTCAAGTTTGAACATAGAATGAGTGATCAGTGGTAATTTAAAGTACAGCAAAGGTTATCAGAAGGTTCGTCATTTAGGAAGTAGTTTAGAAGCATCAAGAATTGAATCAAGCAAAAGCTCAATATACTCTCGAAACTGAAAATATAAAAAATAGTCCGGGAATTTCAGTTGCTAAGGGTACCTTAGAAAAAAGCCGCACGAGGGGAGGTTCGGACTTAAGAACAAAAGCGAGAAAAGAAAATCTTGACGCATTATCACGCCATATTTTTGGAAGAAGAACTTGAAAGTTCAACTTCTTTTAGGTTGGAGACATGACGATATGAAGACAGTCAACAATTGGTTGATCACTTGGACAGCATGTCTTTTAAGACATCCAAGATTATTCATCATGATCCCAATTCTTTCGGGTTTTTTGCTCTCCTACCCTGCACTTTACGATTTCACCCTCCGACCCTTGAATGGAAGCTTGCTAACGCTTTTTGATAATTGCGTTTTGGCTGATGGATCGCGAGTCGTATACCAACATCCGCAGTTTGATTACTTTCAGTTGGAAGATCTCAACAATTTCAGAGTGTCTGAATATTCTTTTGCTGGGAGTAATGTTTTGAAATACGAAAGTCTCGCGGAACTCAATGAGTGGTCCCGAAAGATACCGAAGGGTTCAAGGATTTTCTCTCCGCTTTCTCTCATACCTGAGCTGGTTTTCAAGAATCGAGATGTGGATGAACAGAGACAAATTGACAAGTGCCTATTAAAAATCTTAAATCACGACGTGCCTTCGAGACTTGTAAATTTATTCTTCGACAAGTTTCAGAAACAGAATCACGTCGTCAATCTGGCCCGTTCCTTAAAAATTTTTGTTCTTTTTGAGAACGACCCAATTGATTTATCGAAGTGGAACGGAGAGTCTATGCAATTCATATCCAAGAAAATTATGCCACAATCTGTTCCGGGGAGAGATTTTTTAGCATTTTATAAATTGATGAGTGGTAAAAATCCAATCTTGAACTGGCTGGTGGGTATCTTGGGTCTGGCTCAACTCTTTCTCATCATGATCACTTTGCTCAGAGTATACTTGTCCATCTGCAATAGCCATAAAATCAGATCGAATATAGGATTGGTGATCGGATGGTTGAATAGTCTTTTGATATCATTCTTTGTATCTTTGTCGGTTTTCTCAATGCTCAACACTTCATCAGGCTGGCCAAATATGTCTGACCCAATCACTTTAATTATGTTCGGCTACTTTTTTTTGACTGTCTTAATTTTAAGTTCAAGAAACTTGTTTAGAACAGTGAATGATTTAGCTGGTGATTCGACGTTCGGGGAAACTGAGAGTCTACACAAAAGGTTACTCAAGTTTTATCTTGGATTCAATAGCAGTTCTGAAAACTCAGAGGGCGTTTTCCACATAAGCTCTTTCATCAGACGGACCTTGCGCTTGGATTCATACTGTCACATGACTCCCATACCTAATACTACCATAATATTGATGATCAATGTGTCGGGTCTTTCAGTGACAATGGGAATATGTGCATCATTTTTCCGTCTCTTTTTGGACAATCCCGCATGGCACTCATTTTGTATGTCCTTCAAAAACTATCTCAAGCTTACCATTTTCACTTTGATTGTCGATCATGTCCTTCAATTGACTTATATGATTGCCATAATAGTAATTGATTTGAATCGAATTGATTTGACCGATGTTCTTGCGAAGGCTGTGACTGATGACAATCTTGATTTCTCGAATCTTCATGAAGTTAACCCTTTTTCTGCAAAACTTCTAGCATCCAAGGGTGATGCGAGGTCAACTTGGAACCATAAATTGGGGACATACCTTCTAAAAGTATCCCCTCATACCCCAAAATCTCTTTGGCTGAAGGTCTTGCCGTTGCTCTGTATTTGTATCAGCGCCGTTATTTCAACTCAGGACCATTTTGCGGAAAAATATCTGCTGGTCAGGATGTTAGGTCAAGATAATACAAGCACTACCATAATTAATGGTAACGATACGCTTTACTTCATTGAACTCGTGGCTGTGGTCATTTTAATCGTCGCAATATCGGAAATCACATTTACCCTCACATTTTCTAAGCGACAAAAGGAAAATGTGGACTCAGTGGTGCTATCTGATCGCAGCGAAATGACTCTTGCTGAATTATCAAATATCGACCCTACTCGGAAGTTCGAGGCTTTGACATTAGCTGATCCTCGTGCTTCAGAAATGTTGCGATTATTCGCTAACCCCAAAGCTCCGTTTTTAGTGACCACTGACTTAGACCATTGTGTATCATTATGGTCACCACTATCGAAAAATATCGCACACGGAGCTCAGAATATCTCGGCTTCATTTGAAACTTCCAGTGAGCTGAGAAAAAAGTGTGAATTTTGGCCAATAAATCACGCAGAAGTCAGTAACGAAGGAGATTATGTTGTGCTCATAAACAATAGGAATTGCCGGATAAAATGCTATAGCAGAATAGCCCAAAGTCATATTTGGGAGATTTCTTTGACGAGTGAGCTTTCAGAGCAGAAAAATAAAATGAAACCGGTGTTGTGCTTTTTCAGAAAAAAGACAGTTGCTGGATTCTTCGCAAGAGAACTTTTGGTAAGAAGAAAAAAACTCTCTGGAAGAGGTCAGCGTGACTCTAATTCATCTCTTGCTTCCATGCATGGAAACTATCCGCCGCCTTTGGCAAACTTAAATCTAAGAGGTATGGCTTCCAGCAACTCCGGTCCTGCTAAAGAATATGACGCTTCTTTCAATCGGGACGAATTTGTATTGATTCTTGAAACCGGTCAAATGATCACGATTTCTTGTGATTCTGTGAAAATAAAAGTTTACAACTTGTTTAATGAAGTATTTTCGAACGACTCATCATCACTGCAATTGAGAATTATTTCGCTGAAGTTTTTAACCACTGCTAGAGTTAATGACCGGGTGATTTGTACTGTCTCGGATGGTCAAATAGTTGTTGGATCTGCAATCAACAATATTTGGAGATTTTCAAAGCTAAAAATCAACGATTCTCTCGCTAATTCTCGGGTTATATTTGCGCCTCCTGCTATGACACGGGGCACATGGGTTCCCTTAATTCAAAATATAAACCAAAGAAAGTTGAATGAAGAGAGGCATATTTTGCACAAGGGAATCAACAACCAACACGGAATCCGATCTTCGTCAATGAATGAATATACAATCGTTACCATAGACTTTGTCGGTATGTTTGTTAGAGTGAATGGTCTTCAAGCTGAACTTATAGATATTCAAACCGGAACGGTGCTCAGACTCTTTCACATAGGCTCGTTTAAGCCTGGGTCATTTCGGGTTTCACACTCGGAACCGACGCATTGCAAATTTTGTGGATGTGTGTCGTTTGAAACTATGTCTTTGATTTATGAAGACTTCTATGATAAAAAGCTAATTGTACATACATTCCGGCTTGAGAATAAAAAATCGAGGAACAACATTTGTTTGAGAGTCGAAAGAGATCCCCTCGAGATTCGTTGTTTAGGTTTTGATGCTGCCCTTGAAACACAATACTGGTTCGATGATATTGAAATGTGGGAGCTCACAGATATGAATGTGATTATGGGTATCAAAAAGGTGATCCAAGAAGATGAATCCACAAACCATAAGCAATATCTGTCTGGTTCTGAAGTGCCTCGGGAGAGCATCGGTCTTTCATCTCTTCGAAATCGGCATCACTCGTCGCAGGCAGATAAACCTAGAAAGAAAGAGCGGTCACTGGTCGAAAAGTGGCAGGGATTTCTTGTCACTGTACTGAATGGAAAGCTATTGGACTACAAAATTCCGATGGAGGAAGTAGATGGACAAAAAACCTATTGCATGAGGCCAACCCTTATTGTCAAATTTGGATTCAAAGCAGTTGCTATCGCGTTCGGTCATATCATCAAGATTATCTATCTCGGTAACGATAAGCTTATAGAGAACGATCTTTACTATTCGGGTTCTGCTTCCACGATAAAGCCGCTACTTGACATTGGGGGTGAGGGCTCAAAGACTCTGAGTGAGTTGCTTTTCATAAACAAGAGGAGAAGAATGATTGAAAGGAAATTTGCGAAATTAAACAACTAAATATTATGATTTCAAATGATTTGACACCTTCAGAAAAACAGATAACAGGATGTGAGATGCAAGAGATGTTATAACTAGGCTTGGTAAAAGTTCGTAGGGAGCTAAGTGAGTATCTTTTAAATGCCAGATAAAGTTACTTCTTACTGTAATATCTTGTTCCAATCACTTTGTATCCTACAAAATAAGCTTCTTTACACCTGGACCTAGGAATCGTTAAGTGATTGGAACAACTTGTGCGAGAATGTGTACTACTGCCGTAATGACGGGAGTCATTCTGGGTGCGTCTTTTTCTTTTTTTTTTTTGTTTTTCTTGGTGAATTTTTGGTATCGCCTTTCCTCGGAAGCGTCTTTTTCCATCAAACCCACTACACAGTCATTAATTTCATTTACAAATACCAAAGAATGGTACCTTCAATAAATTAGTAAAGTTTTTCAGGTTCTAATTATACTGAGAATAGGAAAACCTGGGAAATAAACCCTACGAAAAACACATTAGCAGCCATTTCAAATTCTCACGATAAAAAAATCCCTCGGAAAAAGTATTTGCTCGTTTTCTAAATACTGCATAGTATGTCTAGTGGCACGATTTTTTTGGAATGACCCTGAGATGTCCGGTCGGCGCCATTCCGAATACGGTAATTTTGAGGGTCTGATCGGCCCAACTCGGGCTGGCCTAATTCGTGCATGATCGCAAGCAACTCATTAATTGCGTATATAACTAGATCTAATAACCTCCCTTGTTCTTCAACCCTTTTTTTACACATCAAAATAACACAAACAAAAACCATAACTCTAATATAAAATGAAGATTCTTGACGATGAAGAAAAACAATCTCACTGGCAAGCTGTGCTTGTGGAAGGTGCCAAAGGTACAGTTATTGGAGCAGGGCTAGCAGCTCTCCTTGTTTCCGGTGTTAAAAGAAGATACCCAATGCCATACCAAAACTTTAGCACATCAATTAAAGCTGCAATGTGGGCAATGCCAACCGTCAGCATGGCTGCGTTCTTTGCAGACGAGGGTTCGGTGAAATTTGATGAGCAAACCTACAGATCCGAATACCTCAACAAAGTTGAAAAAGAGCGTCTTGACCACTGGAACAGCTTGTCGTTGGGAGACAAGATTTTCACTAAAGTTAATGACAATAAGTACAAGATTGTTGTGGGTGCATGGGCAGCCTCCTTATGGGGCTCGTGGGAAATTGTCAACAAGGATAAGTACATGACCGTTGCCCAAAAGGCCGTCCAAGCTAGAGTTTATGCCCAAGCCATCACTGTTGTTTTGTTATTGGGCACTCTTCTTTTGAGTATGCACGAAAGAAAGCTTGCGGAGAGCCTTCCTGAACCAGTTCCTGAATGGAAGAGATATTTGGAGGAGCAGGAAAGCCACAAGAAACAACCTTCTCAAAACACTAATGCAAAGACTCACACTGAGTTGCAAAAGCATGAAAATTAATCGATTGACGTAATTACAGCTGCTTGGAAATCGTATTACGGTATTAAGGACGAGACATGATGTAGATTTTTGACAGCTGGTGACAAATCATATTTATTTATAGAATGCATGACAAATGAATAAGTGAAATCATTTTTTGATAGAGTTGTAGCAACATCTGTGAGGCCTGGTATTTGATATGCTTACGAAAAAAAAAGTTCATATATATATATATATATATTTATATTCTTCGAAAAGAGCAGGCAGCAACCTGGTCTTTGAAAATACCACCTGTGGGGAATGGGGTGCGACATTTCATGTGATTCTCAATGCTTCTCCACATTTTGAGATTGAGCACATCCGAATGCCACCACTGACATTTGTTCTTTCCCAACTTTTCACGCCATCAGTCACCACACTAAAACAATAATGTCAGACGAGATTGTGTTCGCCATATTTGAGCCCACAGAGCCGAAAATGTTGTCTACAGTGCCTCAAGCACAACTACTAGTGGACAATCCCCTCCTAGCATCGGCGCTATCAAACATTTTTCCGTATCTTCTTTTCATTGACAATTTTCTTGAAGTCATGACTTGGACCAATGATGATCCATTTTTAAATCTTCTCTTGGTCGTCGTCTATTCAGCTCTTGTGTTATATTGGCGGACTTTAAAATTCTGCATTGTCCCCGTCCTCTCAGCACTCATTTTCTCGAGCGTTGTTTGGAACACTAGCTCCATAATACACGATGCAAGATATGGTGAAAAGCCCACTATAGAGGAGGTTTTTCTGGCACTACACAATATCACTGCTCGTTTTGAATTACTTCTCCGTCCAGCAAAACACCTAGACTTGTCGTCTCGAAATTACATAAAAATGATTACTGGGACCGTGATACTCACTCCGCTTCATTTCTTGTTGGTGAAATACGTCTTTTCGCCGCAAACGGTTCTCTGGTTGATTGGGGTGATATTACTTACGTACCATTCCCCCTTTTCTTTTGCCACCCGCAGATTACTCTGGAGGTCTGTGTATTTGCGCATATCATTCTACTATCTAACCGGTCTCAATATTCACTTGACACGAAACGATTATCTGGTTTCAACAACTAGCTCACAAGACACAATATCAAAAACACATAGTCCAAGTCCAGCAGATTCAAACGATCAAAGCAGTGACAATCCCAATTTGGATAATGTCCAGGCTATAAACAATTTCACAGTTCTCAAAAAAGTCATTGTATCATCGACTCAGCTCAAACAAACAATTCGGTTCAATATTATGGAAAATGAGAGAAGATGGATTGGGCTTGGCTGGTCCAAGTACTTGTTACCAAATGAAAGGGCGAGTTTTTGCTATGAGCCACTGATGTTAGCAGCGCCTGATCCAAATGCGAAGGCTGAATTTGACTTTCCTACGTACGAAAATGACCTTTACACCTATCAGTGGCAATGGATAGAAGACCAGTGGTCTTTGGATTTAGAGTTTAATCACTCCACGCATAAAACTGGATGGGTGTACTACGATAAAAATTGGGACGATGCAAAGTATGAGGACGGATTTTCTAGGTACACCAGAGCTCGCAAATGGACTCGTCGCGCTTTGCTCCTAATAGATAAGCGCGGCGAGGTGTATGATGAGAGCAGGTAGTATATAAAACGAATTTATCATCAACGCCTAGAATCATTCTAAGATCGATTAGTAAAAATTAAGGTAATTTATTAACCTCTCGAAAATAACTACAAAAAACATACTCCCTTAGTGGGAGCCATGGATACTAATTTGAACTCACTATGGGGCCTTTCGCCTCAGTCGTACCAGCGCGCAGTACACGGCTCGTGCACGACCGTGATATATTTCCTGCTAAAATTCACCTCATCCCCCCAATATTCTTTCTTCTCCAGAGATGAGCGCATTTTCAGAAAAGCAGTTTAAAGAGATTCCTAAAAAATACATCGATCCATTGGTCGAAAAGGATGAGGGTGAAGGTACTCGTATTAACGGAAAAGATTGGAAAATCAAAAAAGATGCTTTCCGTTTAAAATCTGCTGGTGTCAGAAAAATGAACACATGGAAACTCAGAGAAGAGAAAAAATTACAAGACGAGCAGTTCAAACAGCGCATCAAAGACTTAAAGCAAGAGAAGGCCGACGAAAGGAATAGAAAGTTCGAAGAGATCAAGAAGAGAAGAGAAGCTATCGAAGAGAAGGAAAGATATCAGAGAATCGCTCAAAAGATGCATGCCAAGAAGGTTGAAAGATTGAGAAAGAAGGAGAAGAGAAACAAGCTCTTAAGAGAACGTTAGTTCTCGTTCTGGGCATCTCTTCCTCACCTATTAATCGCAAATGTTCGGTCATGGTGAATCGCGAAAGTGTATCTGCAAAAGGTACGAGTTTATTTTTTTTTTTATTTTTTGTTTTTTAACTCTCTCGATTATTTTACCTGTCGCTTACGAAGCACTGCTCAAAAACACGCATGGGTACCTTCTATGTGCTTTTTTTTGTCGTTGTTTGCTGGCAAAAGCATCTAGATAGTGAAACTTGAGATGAGCGTCCTTCATATAGATACTAGCGTGACAATTACCCGGACGAACGTTCACGACTATAAAAGGCGCGCGGTTCCCCCGCCGCCCCCACGTTCTCAGATTTTGGATTTTGTGTCATTTGACGTCTTACATACAGTGCCATTTCACTCACTGTAAACACTTTTCCTTTTTTAAGCTTAAGGAAGCTTGTTTGACCACTACTCTGGCTTGACCGACTTCAGAATATTAAGCTTGTGACTTCACCATAACAAAGATACATTAGCTTGTTATCTTTGATACCAGTTTCATTTATTTAAGAAAATAATATAATAGATTTATTCCACTTTTTAAAATGGATTCTTTGAAGCTTCCCACAACGGCCGCAAGCGCATCAACATTCACGGCGCCGGGGTCCTTGTCTTTTCCCCAGGGTATTGATTCAACAATCACCAATGTCAAAAAAGGTGAGGATGGCGAAGTTGGGGTCAAAGAACCCAACGAAGATGATGAGGAAAGTGCCATGTCAGGTATTGTGCCTACGCTTCAAAATATCGTTGCAACTGTAAATTTGGGCTGTCGTTTGGATTTGAAGACCATCGCTTTACATGCTCGTAATGCTGAGTATAATCCTAAGAGATTTGCTGCTGTCATCATGAGAATCAGAGAGCCGAAGACGACGGCCCTTATTTTTGCTTCCGGTAAAATGGTTGTGACGGGTGCTAAATCTGAGGATGACTCCAAACTCGCCTCAAGAAAATATGCTCGTATCATTCAGAAGTTGGGATTTAACGCTAAGTTCACTGATTTCAAAATCCAGAATATTGTGGGTTCATGTGATGTTAAATTCCCCATCAGATTGGAGGGACTCGCATTTTCGCACGGCACTTTCTCTTCATATGAACCAGAATTGTTCCCTGGTTTGATTTATAGAATGGTGAAACCAAAAATCGTTTTGTTGATCTTTGTATCAGGAAAAATTGTCTTGACAGGAGCGAAACAAAGAGAGGAGATATATGCTGCTTTCGAAGCTATTTATCCTGTGTTGAGTGAGTTCCGTAAGTCTTGATTCCTACTCGAGTTGAAGGCTCACTAAGAATGCTTTAAAAAAATGGGATAAAAAAAAAGAAGGAAAATATAAAGAAGGAAAATATGGATTTGCAAAGTTAGAGTTGCGGGAAAGGATGGTTTGTCAAGGGTTTATGTATTATAATTATTTCATTAACAATGTCTTAAGCAAGGCATTTTCAATTCTACTTTGCAATCATGGTCGTTCTTCTATTCGTATACCATACAGTTATCTTGAAGTACTCATGAACTATTTGGCTTCTTTGTCCACTCGAAAAAATTGCACCTGTGTTCACCAAGCTCCGTTGTACTCCCCTTTGAATTTCTGGCGCAGCACCAAAAGTTCTTGCCTTTGGTCGACGGTGTTTTGCTTGTTTTCAAAGTACATTTCTCGTTGTGGTGGCATAATGGAGGGTGATCATACACAAGGCTAACATATTGGGACACCACATCCACAGCAGTCGGTTTGTTATTTTCGGCTTGGTCATTGTTTGCTGTTAAGGGATCTTTTCGAGGCTTCGCTTGGAAGAAAAAATTCTCGATTGGTTGCTGTGAATGTTTTGGAATTGTAGGTTTCCTGCCGGTATAAGATATCTTTTTATGTGACGTGGATCTTGGCTTCTTGGTAACTTTGGAAGAGTCTAATGTACTCAGTGAATCTAAATCTGGTGTGTCTGGTGATTCCGAATCACAATTTCTTTTCACGGCTGCTGTCGAAAATAAAGCAGCAATGTCATGATGTTTTACTAATTTGTAAAAGGTCTTTGCTTCAAACGATAACTTCTTGGCTGGCAGAATCGCGAATACTTCTTGATGAGAAACGCTAATATCTGTTATTATGGGACAGTGATCAGATCCAAGTAGAAAAGGTAGAATGTTTGCCCTTACAACATTATCTAAGTCCTCTTTACTGCTAATGAGAATGAGGTCAATTCTAGAGCCAAAATTGGATTGCCTTGCATTCGTCATGGTATTCCAGACGGTATACAATGCTAGTTTCTGTTTGTTAATGATTCTAGTAGTGTCAAATAGAAACTGTGTTGCGTATTTGGGTGCAGCTTCCAATGAAGAAAACATAAATCTGTGGAGTAGAGATCTGTGCGGAGTTGATGAGTGGAAAGACAAACAAGCCAGCATGTTTTTTTTCTCGAACTCCTCGCCTCCTTCGCTCAAATTGTTGACAATTATTTTCTTTTTTATGAGCTCGTTAATTGTTTCAGCGCTATCGATGAGATCGGGGCTAATGTTAATATCGCCCATCACAACCACCTTTTTACCAAGCTTCTTTAGATTTGCGCATCTTCTAAACATCATCTCGAGAAAATTGAGTCGAAAGACCTGACCTTCAGGTGTTCCCATAGAGTTTGCTGGACAATATAGAGAGAAAACAACCGTATTGTTGGCAAATTCTGCTACCGAACACCTGCCTTCTGAATCAAGCGAAAGAAGCTCTTGTTCAGAGATACCAAGCTGCATAATGTCTTCCTCCAGTAAATATCCCCCAATAGACTCCATCTCAGGTAATTTATCATATGCAACACCCTTCATCTTATCTATAAGTCTGCCAGTAATTCCTTCTTCGGCCTTTATGACTGTAAGAGCTTGTTGTACTTGTGGAGGGTCATCTGATCTAGGTAGCCGGACAAAAAGCCCGACTCCACTATATCCCTTTTTAGATCTTGGAATCAGTATAAACGCTTTATAGTCATTTAGGATTCCAAATTGAGCAACGGCATCCAGCTGGATTTTGAGCTCTTGTAGAGATACGATATCTCCATCTAAAGCCAGAAGGAACGTGTTGAAGTTTCCCTGAAGCTGGTTCCAGGGGTGGTAATTGAATAAAGTTTTGCAGCCATTTACATTAAATGATAAGTAACGAACTTCCAGCTTAAGTTTTTGGGGAATACGAGCTAGCGGATCTTGGTTTTTACCGTGGGCTGTTTTTTCCATTGAAACCTGGTGTGTTTGCTGGTTTCGCAACTTTGGCTGTCTTCCAAACCGTAATTTGCACGCGCCTGCATTCAGAGGCACAAATCTTTTTTGAATTCTAGATTGGGAAGAGAATGCAAGCTTCGTGGTAAAATTCTTTGAAGCTCACTGTTGAATGTTTTTTTTCTTTTTTGTTTATTTATTAAAAGTGAAAATTAAAGTAAGGTAATAAACACCATTTATTTTCAAGAATTCGAATTGGATTTCGTAAAAAACATGATGTGATCTTACTAGAACATTTAACCAAGTCTTAGGATCCATGATATGAAAAAGATCTGGAAGAACAAAACTATAAATAAAATAAGAAAAATTGGTTGCTTTTACCTCCCTTTTCTTGTTCAAGTAAGAATTGGATGTTTACCAAATATCATGGGCTAGATCTGAGTCATAGCGTGGCTGAGTCTGACATTGGCAGCCTAGCCCTTAAATACTTAAAAAAAAGAAAAGTACGTGGGTATGAGGCCAAGAAAAAACGAAGATAATCGAAGGAAAGCCACAATAATAGCAAACCCTTAGCCATCTAATAGGCGGGGAAATGTCACGCATTGGGAGCCCCTATTGTAATTTCTCTTCCAGAACCTTTTCTTGGCCTTTATGAGAACGGTTGGAATTTTGCTCTAAGTGTAATTTCCTGCATTGAAAGCTGATGATTTAGAGTTATGATTTCCTTTTCCCTCGCGCCCGAACGCGACGCGTGGGTGGGCACGGGTGTCGGCCAAATCTCACTGTGTGTGTGCGTCTATTTTTTTTTCCCCTTCATCAACTTCAGGCGGGCTGTTATTCTTTATACCCACAAGCACTCTTTAAAGGTTTTCATCCCTCAGGGCAACACTCTTTTATATTCATTTCTTTACGAATACTCGCTGAGTTTTCTCTCGATAAGGTCCACTTGTTTTCGCTCTTTTGAAATTCCGCAAGTATGTTAGACCCTGAGACATTCATGAAGAATAGTCCTTTTCAGGTCTCTGACAACGTCTCCTATAATCTTTCAAATACAACGCCTGAACTTTTAAAATTCCAGCTTCAAGAACAGGCGCGAGCACAACTGCAGCCGCCCCATACATTGAATTCCCCCCTCGCTCAATCTGCCTTCAATATTCATCTTCAAAACATTCTTCATGAAAATACCTTGACTTTTGATGATGACATTGATGGAAGTGATAAATTCCTGCAAAGTAGTCTAAGGTCTGATATGTCTACCCCATCTTCGGAAACCTCAGACTCGTGGAAAAACTTCACCGATCTGAAAGACAAGCATTATGCAAACTTAAGGGTTTTGATTGAAAACAGTGTCTTTGATACTTCAAAAATTTCACCCAAGTCAATCCTTTCTTTGCAAAAATTGACTATGGTGAAGCAAAGCATTGCTGAAAAGAAAGAGCTCAAAGAATACTTAGAAGAAAAATGTCTGCTTTCTAATCAATTTTGCTCGACTCTTCTTGGTACTTTACAACCTCCACAATCGGAGTTGGACTCACTGCTCTTGGCAAAAGTCCTAAAGCAAATTAGCGATCTTCAGCTGCGTTTAATGGCTGTATCGCAAGAGCTTGATCAACTTAATTCACAGCTTCAAAATCACAATTTGGTTTGTCTCATTTCTGGATATATTGATGATGTCAGAATCTCAAACTTGTCAAGAGATAGCCCATTCAATGAAAGACTGCAAACAGATGATCAGGCGCAATCTCTGAAGGCTTTCGAGGCGCTCTTCTCTCATATTGTCTCCCTTGCTGCTCAAAAAAATATGCCCTTACCTGAATATCCTTCCGACTCAAAAGCGGACAATCTCCAAGATAAAATCACCTGGGCTTCTGATTGCATTGATTCCCTCGTGAGTATTTCTACATTGCCCTCTTCTGCAACCACTGAAGAGTCCGATCAAAATCTTATGGATGAAGATTCTCTTGTCAAGGACCATTCATTCTTGTCCGCCTCACCCTATAAAGCTTACAAGAGAACAGCAAATCAGGACAAGGTCTTATCGGAGTACAAATTGGCGCTTAATGATTTGAAGTTTTCTCAGGAATACTTTGCGAAGGAGTATGAGTATTTGAAAGAAAACTCTCTCAAAACTATCCTGGAATACAGAAGAAGAAACACATATCTCGAAAAAGAATTGAACCGTGTCCTGAGTTCATCTCCGGCTGCTCCACAAAGTCCATCCCGTGACTCATTAAAGTCTAAGGACCAAGAAATTTCTAGACTTCGGAAAGAGTTGAACAATTTCAAGATCGACGCAATGGGTAGCGGAAAATCCCCTAATTCCACCGCTGCAATTAATACATCTCTACTATCCTCTATGGATGGTGATAAGCAAGATGAGGCCAATTATGGATCTGTGACATCCCCTCCCCATCTGAAGTCCATGAGCACGGCTATATTGAGAAAAGAGTTCAAAAAAATTGTGCAAGATATCCAGGATCAATACGAAATAGAATTGGAGGAGGAGAGGTCGAAAAGACGTGAGTTGGAACTGCAAATTCTGCATTCCGCTGTAAGTAACTGAAATAATTCATAATACCCATGTGCTGATGTCGGTAGTTGTTGTAGGTTCGTTCATTCGCGATCATTTTAACATTATGCTTGCGTCCACATTCACGCGTGGTGCTGAGTTTCGCACCGCGTATTTGTTTCTCCACAGATGAATATATCACCTAATTGTGACTTCAATTTTTGATCTCACACATATGCATGAATACCAGTTCGACTCTAGCCTACGAAGAGGCAGCTCCTTGAAACGGCTGATTGCACTTTCCCGCAGAGAAGTGCTGTTTGAGCCTGAGAAGAGAAAAAAGAAGAAGAAAAGCAGCAAAGAGAAAGACTCCTCCCAACCATCCTCGTCTCATCTGAGTCAAGTACTGATATTGACATCATCATCTCGTCCCTCAACTTCCAAACATGGCGCAACAAAATCAGAACTTCTGGCTAGGATTTTGCCAACTTTCAAGCCTATTCCAGCATCCCAATTTTACGAGAAACCAAAGTCTATATTAGAGAAGCAGTATGAGAAAAACTTACAAAAATTTGTTCCCGTTGATACGAGCGATGATTTTCTTGCTTTAGAGCTGAGCTCTGATTTAGTTGAGAATGACTATACCAAAACTTCATTGGGTGCAAGCTTGAATATTCCCTCGCCTTCTGCAACCATTGAGGAACCCGAATTAACTTTTCAGGATATTGTTCTTGATACGACTCAGGAGCAAGAGTTTCATGTTACTTACTTCATAAATGCATCTGATGCTTTCTTGAGAAAGGCGCATTCTCTTGTCCTCGGCTCCAATGACTTGAGCGGAGCAAGAACATACTATAGCCTCGTGAGGTTAGCACTAAAGGCTTTGCACATTCTCATTAATGAGTATAGCTCCAGCTTGAACCCACTTCTTGAACTGGCTATTTATCACAAGCTCGGGGCCATCTATTTAAAGGAGACGCAGGCCTTAGAAAAGGCTGAGCACTTTGTTAATATGGCCATAGCTTTGGCCAGCAAACACAACCTTTCTAAGCTTAAGGTCATCAGTGAATTTTTATACTGCGAAATTCTCGAGCAGATAAATTCTCAAACCCTCTCTTTGTATGTCGTCGAAAAGCTTGAATTGTACAGAAAAGAAGGGCTCACAAACATAGCAGACCTATATTCATTGTTGAGACTGAATCATCTTCTACTTGGTGCTTCTTCCTTGAGCTTGAAGTCGCTCAACCCATTAAGTTTGAACCCAGAGGCAAATCCTTGTGTAAGGTGTTTGAGCCTTCTAAATGAAGCTAGCACACATTTGTACCGGGGCTCGTTAATTCTTGCAAAAGAATCGATAACTCGTGCTCGGGAAATTATTCCCCAAACAAATTGTCCGTCTCAGTTGGTGGCATTAAGTCATTTGACTTCTTTATCTTTATACGTTCAGAGCAGCGACTCTGTTGCGGGAAAAGCGATTGTGCTCACAATGGGTGAATTTATTGCAGAGCAACGAAAGTCTGAATGGATCGGCTGGAGAGATGATGGAAGCTTCAGCTTATCTGTACCATTATTTGAAAGTGATGCCGAAACCTCACTGTTTGAAGTACAATGGCTAAATTCTAATGAGTTTATTATACTCTTTTACTTTCTCAACGGAATGTTGGATCTTCATGATCGCTCCTCGTTTGATCGGACAAAAAAAGTATTTGCATCTTGTCTTGAGATCATTAATATGCAGCTTGAACAGCTTACAGCATTAGAATCCGATGAAAGAAACTTCCGCATCTCATTTCTCACTGACAAGATTGTGAGGCTTAGTTTTATTCGTTACTCCGTGATTTATTACAAGATCTGGGTAGAATTTCTACATGAGAGTAATTTTAGTGGTGTTTTTTCGGTGCAATATTTCATTGAATGTTTCGATGGGGATAAATTTACAAAAGAGGAGATGTGCTACTACAATTTGCTCGTTCCGAAGTTTCTATACTTGGCCGCAATTTACTACCAATCTCAAGGAAATTTAAGCTCGGCAAAGTATTATTTCCTCAGAATAAGGAATTTATCGCAGACGAATTGCGTTGACAGCGTCAAAGTTTCTACAATTCAGAAAAATCTCGGCATAGGTTGTGAATTATTGCTCCCAAAAGCGGAGGCTAGTGAACTCCATTTGTTCCTGACTCTACATCTATGTTTCATTGTTGAGTACGATTTGTTTTCAATTTCGAAATCAAAGCTGGCTGAAAAGACTTGCAAGTCCAAGGCATTAGCCAGTCACGCGTTATTAGGGAATTTGCTCTCAGACTTGAACAGATACTTTGATGGAAAGGAGGGCGAAATTAGTGAAAGTTTCGGTAAATCGAGCCTCGCATACTTTACATACAAAATGGTTCTTTTGTCACACCATGCCAAAGAGTTTCTGAATGGAAGTAATGTTCAACTAGCTGATCATTTATCTGAGATCGAGCTTCTCAAGTCTAAGAATTCTTTTTTTGGATACATGGAAACCCTAGCGTCCTATATACTCTACAAGTATTCCACGAATATCGAAATGAGTACTGACATGCTTCGCCAGATCATAGTTAGCATGGTTGACAGCGAAGAAAATTCTCAATTTGTCGGCTTGTTGATTTTAGCTGACCAAGATGCAAGAAATGCACTCAAAGCTTCTAAGGCATTTGCAGGGGTTGAGCAGACTATTTTTGAACTCAAACGTATTTTTCAAGGGAGACTTGAACTAGCTGAAATAAGTTCTCATCTTCTGTGAAAAGGAGCAAAAAAAGAAAAAAAAAACAACTAGCAAGTTTAAAATATTACTTAAATTCGGATTTTATTTTGATGGTTTATAACTAAAGGCAATGTACAAAAGAAAAGATGGGCAAACATGAATATGCTAGATTTACTTCTTGGACTTCTTCTTCTTCTCAGGCTCCTCTCCATCATCAGCCTTTCTCTTCTTTTCCTTCTTCTCCTTCTTCTCCTTCTTGTCTTTCTTTTCTTTCTTCTCCTTCTTGTCCTTCTTCTCCTTCTTCTCCTCCTTGTCTTCCTTCTTGGCATCAGCAGAGTCCTCGGACTTCACATCAGCCTCAGACTTCTTAGGCAATTGCAACTCTGGAGCAGCTAACTTAGACTCTGGCACAGCTGGGGCAGGTGCGTCAGCATGATCCTTGTATTCCTGCTTCCAGGTCTCTGGAGTGTTCTCGTTGGCTCTACCGAACTTGTCCAACTTGCCGTCGGCCTTCATTTGCTTCTTCTTCTGAGCAACAGGACCCAAGCCCCATCTTCTTGGGTAAGTGTCTCTCTCCATAATACATCTCTTGACCTTAGCGACGACACCGTGGTCACAAGACTGTAAATCGACGGTGGTCATTTGTGCAATACCAATGGCAATAGCCTCACCCTTGGTGGTCATAAGAACGACCTCATCGTACAATTCGATGCCCTCTTCGTATCTCAACAAACCAGGGATCATCAACTTGGCACCATAACAGACGGAGTTAACAGCGGAGTCCTTAACAACGACTCTTTTGTATCCGACAAGCAAAGTCTCCAAAGGTTGGATAATCTTTCTCAAGTATGACTCGTCTCTGGTGTTGTCGTAGACGTATTGAGCGTCCATGACATCATGCAAAGTGACCATGTTGTCGTTCTCGCCCATGGCACCGGATCTAACACGACGCAACTCTTGCATGTGGCCACCAACTCCAAGCAACATACCCAAGTGGACACACAAGGTTCTCATATAGGTACCGGCCTCACAAGAGGCCCAGAAGACACCAAGACCTCTCTTGTTGTCGAACTCAATCAAGTTCGAGTCGTAGATAGTACGCACTCTCAACTGTCTCTTGACGGCGGAAATCAAAGGTGGTCTTTGGAACAAGGCACCGGTCAAGTTCTCCAAGGCACGGCCCATCTCCTTGGCGTCCTCCAACTCCTCGTGCAATCTGACGATACACACATACTCCTTACCTGCACCCTGTTGGGACTTGACCAAACGAGTGGCTCTGTCAATACAGACAATCAAACAACCAGTGACCTTAGGGTCCAAAGTACCGGAGTGACCAGTTTTCTCAACACGCAAGATTCTCTTAATCCAGGCCACAACCTCGTGCGAAGAAGGGTTGGATGGCTTGTCCAAGTTGAGCACACCGGAGGAAATGTAAGATTTCAAGTCTCTCTTCAAAGGCGAAGACCCGGCGGGGATGGGGGTATAGTGACCAGAACGAACCAACAATTTGTCGTAGTTCTTCAACAAAAGAGGCCATTCAGAGGTGTCCTTGGATGGAGCAACGCTCTCGGGTTTGATCATATGCTCCTCAGACATTGTGCTATGTGGTTTGCAATGAAGCGATAGGTAAGAACTGATTTTTTTTTTTTTTCCTCCTTGCGATTTTTTTCGGTTGGTTTTTTCGCACTGGTTGAGCATCGTGCGGCGCATCGCAATGGCCTCCCTTCCGCAAGAGGTCCGCTTCCCATTCCATAACCTACAGCTCGCGGCAGCACTCATAGAAAAAAAAAATTAATATATTGTAAATTGTGACAATACGAAATGCTCAGATGTAAAAATAGATCCGTCATTATCATATGATCTATATATGCCGTATTTATTGCAGCTGTTTCTTTCTCTTCTTTCCCTTGCTTTTTTCCATTATTCGAGGCCCATAACCTTTCCAATCTCATCTCTCGTAACCTCGAGCCAGAATAACTCCCGCAGTAATGCTCTCACTGACCGAATACACGAATCAAGAGTTTCATTGCTTATAAGTTCTGCCTCAGATTTGTACGTACCCGCAACAAGCTTAAGCGCGTCTCTGTAGCCTTTGATGTCGGCGACCGTATCGTATAATTGTCTCACTAGCATCAGGTCTGGGAGAATCACATCATCCAATGCGAGTTTTCGGTCTTCGCAAACGCTTAAAGAAATTTCATCCTTGCTTATTCCATTGGCCTCGGCAAGCTCATGTAACTGCTTGTTTAATTGACTGACAGAATCAACCTGTTTCCCCAAATACTGCACGTGATTGTCAATATTCGCCACATTTGCCTTTGCCTGATTGTTATGATGAGAGAGTTGTGAGTGGAGTGATGTAGCTTTTCCTCGAATTTCGACTATAGTGGGTATGATGCTGTTTAAGCTCCCCGTGCTGCCAGAATCGAGATACATATTTATATTTTGAGCAATTCGCTGTAAATTCGCAGGATTGCAATCTTGTCTTGCCGACTCGAGTGTTACTTGGTCCATGAGATCTTCTATGTTCGACAAGTTTGTTGTGTTGTCATCACTTGGGGCTTTACGTCTGGGACTTTGATGTGCTGTGTGCGCCGAATTCAATGGTGGAACACAGATTCTTGACTCATCCTTGGGCCATTTGTGTTCAATTCCATTCGTTCTAGCAAGCGGTATTGGTGTTCCGCTTTCTAGTGCTTTAGCGTTTCGCAAATCGTGCTGATCAAGATCCCCCAATTGAGTTAGACTGTTCTGACTTGGTAAAGGGGGCGGCGCTCGATACTTTTGCGGCATTAAATTTTGCAGCGCCTCAAGTTTTCCCGGGAGCGGGGGTCCATTTGTAATTATTTCGCCTCCTGTATTAGGATTTGTTATAAGATTTCTTGCAGGTTTTGGGGGCAATGCGGGACCGGTTGTTGTAGGAGCAAACATCACAGGTACACTTCTTTCAAACGTCTCTACCAAGCGTTCCATTAACAGAAGCAAATTGAAATACTCCAGAGTTTGTCCCGATGATGTCGAAGAGTACCATTGGGCTAAAAACGGATGGTATACCTTACCTTGCGAGTCCACATTGTTCCCGGGCCGAATAACCTGGCCTTTTGACGGAACAATAAATACGATGGGAACACCGTTGGAATCCACATTGGATGTGTTTCTTGAATTGTCCGCAAGAGGGTAGTTCAAGGGCACCCAAATATTGATCTGGAAAACAGTTTCGCCACAAGTTAAAGGCCCGTAAAGATTGAGTAGCAAATCTGAGCCACCCAGGGTTGAAGTATAAACAGCTGTCCTGATCTTGAATCCGCGCTCGAGATATACCAGTAGGAATCGATAAACATCCCTATAAGTAATTTCAGTATGTGTGTATTGCGGCTGAAGAACGGTGTATAGCCAGTTGGTGATCTTTTTCGAGACTCTAGACATTTCAAAGATTGAAAAGTAAGCTATGAGATGTGTGGTTGCTGCTTCTCTTATCAAGAAATATAGTATAAATTTTTAATATTCCAATTTCGGGCAGGTGTGGTCACTATGATGGTTGAACTTAACCTCTCCTTCAATTAGTATTAAATAACGAGGTTTTGATTATCGCAAACCTTCATTTGACCAATTCTTGATCGCTCGCACGCGTTTCACAAAAACTAACAAAATCTTATCAACTCATGATAAACGAAACCTCTGTCTAAAAATTTCAGTACGCCCGAAAATGATCAAAACTTCAAGAAATATAGAGCAAAAATAGAGTACTATGATATTATACAGCTAGACATAATACACATTTTGTTTTTAATTCAAAGAAAATGAATCATTATTTAATTCTGACACCGTACACTATCAGACAGGGGCAGGATGCACGGGTGCGAGCCATTTTATCTCGTTCAGAGAATTGGATATGAACTTGTTTTGTCGTTCAACATCAAGAATGAGTGGGTATGTAAATTCAATCTAAACACTGTTGTGACGGCTTGTGTAAGAAATGAATTCATTGTGAAGTCTCAAATTTCTTTCCAACCTCAACTAATATTAGCTAATATCAGATTGATAGACACAGTCCCACCACACGTTTCAAAATATCGTTCCTTACTAACAAAGAAGATACACTGTTGTTGTTGTGTTGTTATTGACCGTCGCTTTGAGTGTGTTGTCATGGAATTTTGCTCCTAAAGAAAACAGAACGGTCTGGAGATCTTCTCTCATTTTGGGTTTGGCGATGTGCTACTTGATGTGGGCAATCACCTACTTGGCGCAATTACATCCCCTAGAGGCCCCCAGAAGGGCTGATATGAGACAGGAGAAATGATTGGCTCAACCTATCTTTCCAAGGTCAAGGCAAAGGAAGACATGCAGGTACAAGTTGCTTCCAGCTCAATAAAATAATTAATTAAAGCCTCCAGGCATTTGTTGCTCATAATCTAGAAAGTTTTTATACTGGCTGAAAATTAATGAAAGAAATTTTACTGTGATACATTATAAAAGTTTAACTTGTAAGTTTTAAGAATGTTTCTGTAAAATCATTGACACCTAACATATTCGCCCACAATTCGTCAAGATTCGTATCCGGGTAACCTTATCCGTAAGTATAAATTTTTCTGCGCGTCCAGAAGTTCTACCTTTATCTTTTTTTTTAATCATCGATTTATTTCAATATAGATAATTTATACCTAAAACTTTTGTAGAGAATCACTCCTGTTTCTGCCCTGCTTTCATCCTTATTGATTGATAGGTTCTGATGATGGAGAAGAGAAAGCCCGTGAACGGTCCAGCGAAATTTTGTAACCTTCGCTGGCACTTTTGACGGGATCGTGAGCTTGGAGGCTCGTTGAAGGTGTTGCTTTTATCCTAAAGTTAATGCCGGGCCTTTATCTCTACATTTAATCCGTGACTTTAACCTTTTTTGTTTTGCTATTAATATTAATAATAACCACTCTCTTCTTTCTAATTTCACCAAGAAAAAGTAATAACTTTTTTTTTCCGAAATTCGTCTTGCTTCGCAGAGACTTGCTTCGACAATTTATGCACGCGATGCGCCTGACTTGATACTAGAATGCTGAAAAATTGAGATGTTTTCACGTTGAACCATTTATTTGCTTATGCTTGAACTTAAAAAAATAAATGAATACTATCGTATTTAAAATTTGTTGGGATTTTTTTTTTCTTTTTTAGGGGGGTGAAAACATAAGGGATTTCCAGTAAATTTGATTGACTCAATTGCCCACGAGCCACACCTTCAAACCTTGGCTGTGCATCAAAGGTTTTTGCGCAGGTTGATTGCATATGAGTGAATTACAGTTCGAAAGCGAATGCAAATTAGGAAAAAAAAGAACAATAACATGAATACTCGTATAAAATTACTTGCTAAGCTTAAAAATTTTATTTAATTTCATCACAATATATTGGTTAAAAGACGTGTGTTATCAAACCTAATTTTTAACAGCTTTCGTTGATTGGCTCTCCCAGTCACGTGAGAAAGAGAATTGCTAATCCACAGTTATCGCCTTGCATATTTGACGCTTCACGTGCGGTTGCGCTCTCGTGATGCCTAGACCAATATGACGTTATGAAGATTCGGACGCACTCATCTCGCATCTTGGCACATTCTTTCAAATTATATAAGCCTCATTGCTATCCAGTTGCATATTTCGATTCATAATATCGCTAAAACGTTTGACTAGTTTTTTGCTACTAGATTTCTTTCAAAAATGGCTTTTCTTACATCGCCCACTCCAGGGACTAAAGATTCCGAAAAATTGCTGATAAATGATAAACCTATTGACTACAGCACAGATGAGGAAATCGGGACGGTAGAGTTGAAAAGAGCACTTAAAGATCGTCATGTTTCTTTGATTGCTCTTGCTGGTATTATTGGCCCAGGTATTTTGGTCGGAGCCGCCCTTCCAACTTCTAATGGTCCGCTTAGTTTAATTGTGGGGTTTGGTGTCATCGGTTTGATTGCTTTTTCCATGATTCAAAGTTTAGGTGAGCTTGCCACTTTATATCCGCTGGGAAATGTGTTTTCTACTTTGGGAAACAAGCTCATAGATAGAGCCGTTGGAGGAACTGTTGGCTGGTTTTATTGTATTATTTGGATTGCCGTTTTGGCTAATGAATACAATATGGTGGCGTCCATTATGAGATTTTGGGGCCCACAAGTGCCTTTGTACGGTTATATCTTGATTTTCTGGGCCGCTTTCTTGGCATTCCAATTCTTCGGTGTTTCGACTTTCGGCGAGTTTGAGTACTGGCTCGCCTTGTTTAAGATCGTTGGTATTCTTGCCTTTTACATTTTCTCCATCGTCTACGTTTCGGGTGGAATTAAGGGCACGCCAGCATTTGGGTTTAGATACTGGAACCATCCTGGACCTTTGGCACACGGCTTTAAATCTATCGCCAGTTCGTTTGTTTACGCCTCTACCTTCTATTCTGGAACCGAGGCTGTTGCCATTGCTGCTAGTGAAACAAGAAATCCAGGAAAGGCTATCCCAAGCGCCATCAGACAAACCTTCATCAGAATTTTGATCATTTACATGGGTATTGCTCTATTCTATGGATTGACTGTGCCGTATAACGCTCCAGAGCTCCATGCCGGTGACAAGGCCTTGAAGTCTCCCATGTCTATTGCTATTGTGAGAGCCGGCTGGGCAGGCGGTGCTCATTTGATCAATGCCTTTATTCTTATCACCTGTATTTCTGCTGTGAACAGTTCCATTTATATTGGTTCCAGAACTATTGTTCATTTGGCACACGAGGGATCTGCGCCCAAATTCTTCTCGAAGGTAAACAAATGGGGTGTACCTTACAATGCTGTGATTTTATTCAACCTCTTCGGCTTGCTTTCTCTCATGAATGTTAAAACTGGTGCTGCTAACGCTTACCTGTATATTGTCAACTTGTCGGGTGTGGCTGTATTCGTGGTTTGGGGTTTCGTCAATGTTTACCACATTAGATTTAGAAAAGCCTGGGTTCTCCAAGGTCGCTCTATTGACGATCTTCCTTACAAGGGTTTGTGGTACCCATTTTTGCCGATTTTTGGCATTGTTATAAACATTTTCCTCGCTTTGATTCAAGGATGGTCTTCTTTCAAGCCATTCTCTGCGAAAGACTTTGTTGATGCCTATATTCTTCTCCCATTCTTTTTTATTCTTGCAGGTGCCTTGAAACTCATTAACAAGACCAAGTACTTGAAGCTTGCTGAAATTGATCTTGATGAGGGCCGTCGTACTGATTTGGACTAAAGCTAGACATTTAGAAACTTAGATATAATATTTTAATTTAATTCACTTCTATTTCGAATCACCTAGTCATCTTGGAAAATACATTTGCATCCACCCAGAGCACGCACATCAGTGCACCGCGATGGCATCGTGCGGCTAGGGAAGAGATTTTTTTATTGAGAAGACATGATATTGCAAAGATTTAAAAACCATCAGAAAATGGGTAAGGAAGACAAGAAGAGAAAGCTCGAGGCCAACGAGTCGGCCACGAATGTTGAGAAGAAGATAAAGAAGGACAAGAAGGAGAAGAAGGAAAAAAAGGAGAAAAAGGATAAGAAGGATAAGAAAGACAAAAAGGACAAGAAAGATAAGAAAGACAAAAAGGAGAAGAAAGAAAAGAAACACAAGAGCGAAGAAGATGTTGAGGCTGTGAAGGAAGACATCAAAACTGCTAATGCTTCTGATGGCGCTTACCAACAGTCTACGTTGTTAAATAATGTCTCAGAGTCTGAAATCAAGACTTTCTTGAGTGACAATGAAATTTCTATTGAAGATCCACACAACTTGAACTTGCGCCCATTATTAAAATTCGACCAAGTTTCTTTTGTTGAAGAGGTCCAAAAGGTTATTTCTAAGTTCCCCAGCCCCACGCCAATTCAAGCAGTGAGCTGGCCTTACTTATTGAGTAACAAAGACGTCATCGGTGTCGCTGAAACAGGCTCTGGTAAAACCTTTGCCTTTGGTGTTCCCGCTGTCGACAGTATTTTGAGACACAATAAAAAGGGCTTGAAGGTCCTTTGTCTTTCTCCAACTCGTGAATTGGCTTTGCAAATTTATGACAATTTGGAAGACTTGACCAAAAACACTCCTATCTCCAGTGTGGCTATTTACGGAGGTGTCAGCAAGCAAGACCAGATTGATAAAATCAAAAATGCTAGTATTGCTGTTGCTACTCCTGGTAGATTGGTTGATCTTTTAGAGAGTGGCATGGTCGATTTGTCTACCGTGGAGTACCTTGTTCTCGATGAAGCAGACAGAATGTTGGACAAAGGTTTCGAAGAACACATAAAAATGATCATCGGTCACACGCCGCAAAAGAGTCAGCGTCAAACATTGATGTTTACGGCCACCTGGCCAAAGGAGGTCAGAGATCTTGCTTCTGCTTTTATGGTGGATCCAGTTAAGGTCACAGTTGGTGACCGTGATGAGCTTTCTGCAAACAAAAGAATCACACAGATTGTCGAGGTCATCGATCCTCGCGAAAAGGAAAGAAAGCTTTTGCAGCTACTTAAAAAGTACCAGTCAGGCGCAAACAAAAACGACAAAGTTCTTGTTTTTGCTTTGTACAAGAAAGAGGCTCTGCGCGTTGAAGGTCTTTTGCAAAGAAACGGTATCAACGTTGCTGCCGTCCACGGCGATTTAACCCAACAACAACGTACAAGTGCCTTGGGTAGATTTAAACTGGGAGAATCAAACTTGATGTTGGCAACTGATGTTGCTGCCAGAGGTTTAGATATCCCAAATGTTAAGGTTGTCATCAACTTGACTTTCCCCTTGACAGCGGAAGATTACGTCCACAGAATTGGCCGTACTGGAAGAGCCGGAAAGACTGGTATCGCTCACACGCTTTTCACCGAGCACGAGAAGCATCTTAGTGGAGCCTTGATGAACATTTTGCGTGGTGCTAACCAACCTGTTCCAGATGAATTGCTTAAATTCGGCGGACACACAAAAAAGAAGACTCATTCTGTCTATGGTGCATTCTACAAAGATGACATGGAGGGAAAGAGCGCCAAGAAGATTAAGTTTGATGATTAAAGAAGAAAGCATTCAGTATTTGATCTCTTATAAGCACATGAACCTTTATTAAGATGGCATATATTTTCATGTATGGGAAAGCATAACCCAAATAGAAATACACACTTTGAAAAAAATAAAACTAATAATAAAAACAAAAATAATTGCACCTAGAAAAGCGAATCTGCTAATCAGCTAATAAATGCTCGTTTAGACAGATGCCGAGTACGCGCCAGGAACAGCCGAAGTCAAGCAACAATATATTATTCGAAAAATGAAAAGTGCCCTAACAATGGTAAAATTTTTGAAAATTTGCTGGTAAGAAAGAACCAGACTTAAAGAAGGATATTTTTTTTTGAGCCTCAACTTTGTCCTTTGCTTCTCTTCTTCTCACTTAATTTCTTGCTCTCTCACGGAGCAGCACCTCAGCACGGCCTAGACTTTCGCAGAAGCGCATACCGGAAAAATCTACGCGGCTCTTAAAACAGCATAGGTGGCGATGGCAAAAGCCGACGACACGTGATTCGATACGCAAAGTCCAATTTCGAACTACGTTGCATAACCAAAAAGTCGCTGCAATTCCACTAGTTTCTATTCATCTCCAAAACTTGACATGAAGACCTCGTTCATCTCGGTGATTTTATCCATCGTACTTTTAGTCAGTGCGTCAATTTCACCATTCGACTCACCGGATTACTGTCTGCAAATCATTACGCCGACTTGTAATACAACCTTTTCATATATCGACACGATCAATGCCCAAATCCGCCCAGTTCTACTGAAGTTGGTGCAAACCTCATTTTTCAAATACTTCAAGCTTGATTTGGATAAGCAGTGTAAGTTTTGGAATGCTCAACATTTCTGTGCCACGAAAAATTGCGCCGTTGAGATTCTTCCGGAAGATAAGTACAACTGGGCCGAAGTTCACGACGAGTTCAGCCCATCTAAGCTTGGTGAGATCCAACATCAAACCAACACAGCCGAAGCGCCTCAAACTTGTGAGGACTTAGACTATTCTTATATCGATGAGGGTCGTGATTGCGTGTTTGTAGATTTGCTTGCGAATCCAGAAAGATTCACCGGTTACGGAGGTTCTCAGTCCTTTGACGTATGGAAGGCTATATACTCTGAAAACTGCTTCCCGAACACAAACCCAATGTCGATGGCTGCTGACTCAGAACCTGAGCAATGTGTTGAGAAGAACTTATTTTACCGTTTAATTTCAGGTTTGCACGCTTCCATCGCAGTTCACTTATCGAATGAGTACTTGGACCCACAGACGGAAACCTTTGGTCCTAACCTCAAAGTCTTTATGGAAAGGGTGGGTAAATTCAATGATCGCTTGTCGAATATTTACTTCAACTATGCCCTTGTCTCGCAGGCTATCGTCAAACTTGGCGATTTGGTGGCAGTCGCCGACTACGTTAAGGGCGAAATTGGGTCAGATTCAAAAAATGAGCTATTGGAAAATGATTTGACGTCCTTGCCTGAATACACCCAGATGGTTGATGAGATCACCAGTGTGTTGAATATCGAACCTCTTTTCGAGTCGCACCTGCTTTTTGACCCTTCTACTGTTGGTCCGAGATTGAAGAACGAATTTCGTGCTCGTTTCAGAAATGTCTCAGATATAATGGACTGTGTTGGTTGTGACAGATGTCGGATGTGGGGTAAACTCCAGACCATCGGATATGGCACGGCTCTCAAAATATTATTTGAGCTGGAGGATCCTGAGACTCAACATTTACTCAAATTTCGTAGAATTGAGTTGGTTGCTCTCTTCAATACCTTTGATCGTCTCTCGAAGTCGGTTGCATCGATTAATAATTTCAAGAATATGTACTTGGATCACTTGGAAGATGTTGCAGCAGGCCGGGTCAAACATGGCGACTTTGAGCCTTTGCACGACAAGGGTATTGAATTCCCCTTTGTCGCATGGAAACCAAAGGCGGCTGCTCCTAAAAGCTCTAAAGCCACTGAAAAGAAGGATGTAAGGAAAAAGGTCGTCGACGAGGGAAAGATCACCACACCTAAAAAGACAAAGCAAGGGTTTTATGAGGAACTCAATGATGTCAAGGCTGCCCTTCGTTTTATTTGGGACAGTTATGTGAACTTTCCAAAAACAGTTTACAATATTGGGATGTACTACATTACGGGTTGGTGGAACGTCTATATTGGTAAGGCCGTGTACGTTCCGGAATCCACGGTGAACACGCGTGTTGGCGATGAGCTTTAAATCACAAATAGCATGAACATTTGAGCGTAACTCGATAATTAAATGTATATAAACAGAAGTGACTTGTCACTGTTGTAGGTAAAATTTACAAGTATGATATGCTAACATCGAGAAAGATCTTCCCTTGGTTTTTTTCTACCCTAGTATTTTTCTACCCTTGTCTTTCTCGAACGTTGAAATAAACAAAACTATTTTTTTTTATTAAACCCATCCTATATATTAAAAGAATTAAACAAATTACAACAACAAAGCAGCAATACCAACAACACCGGCGGCACCAGCAAAGACGTTTCTTTGGGCGTTGTTAGCAAGGGTCACAGAAGGCTTGGCCGAGGTGGTGGAGTTGTACACAGATGTGAAGGTAGATTGTTGGTAGACAGTGCTCTTGACACCGGTCGATGCAGTAACAGTAGGGGTGGAAGTGATGTCCACGTATGTGATGTTTTGAGATGAAGACCAAGAAGAAACTGGGGCAACAGAACTAAGGCCAGTCTGAGAGGCAGAGTGAGACTCGGTCAATGGGCAGATGGTCGTGTAAACAGTCTCGACACCATCCACAGTGGTAGTAACGACAGTGTTGGTCACGGATTGAACAGTGGTCGCACACTTGTGGTCAGCACAAGAGGTGATGGTCACCTCAGTGGTGTGTTGATTAGTGACAGTCTCGGTCTCGTAGGACACAGTAGCGTTGGATGCAGCAAGGACGGAGGAGACCAAGGCGAGAGAGGCAGCAGCGAACTTCATTGTGATGTATTAAATATGTGGAGAAGGTATAAAACGAGTGTAAGAGGGGAAACCGTTGATGAGAAGAGAAAAGAAAAGGAAATGGAAATGAGACGGGAAGAAAGCCCGCTTTATATAAGGAATGAGTAAAGCGTAACTTCATATTTGGACGCGTCTCGACATCTCGCCGAACAAGCGTGTCTGGTCGCCTCCTGCAAAGAAAAAGCTTGTTTCACAAGTTGGCGACGTGTCGTGTCATCTGTAGGAATAGACCGTGTTCTTTGCTTATGGATGCGGGGATCCACGCAGTATTGTGTGGGCCATCATATAAACAAACCGCGCCCTGCGACACTATGTGCAGAAAACCGCGATCTGGCGTGTCCTCACACAGGTTTTTTTTTTGTGGCATCATGCATGTGATCCGCTGTTTGTTTGTTTTTTCCTCGCTTGTTTGTTTGTTTTCAGATCAGACCCGCGTTCGTCCTGTGTCACCCCCGCCCAGAACCATTCACGCGGCGTGTTGTACACATTGTGACAAGAATTTAAGAAACGATACGTTCAACATATACACTTTGAAGAAAACGCGTAAATACTTTGGGCAAAACGCGACCGTGTTGGGTATTTGTTCTATTCTGGGCATTTGGAAATGCCCGAAATGTCACAACATGTGAATTTTAGGTTGCTTTTTTTTTTTTTTCTTCTTGTTTCTTAATTAAATTAACCTTTGTGCATGGTTCATCCGAATATGTATTCTATGAAGTGTTCAATTAAGCATAAGATTCATTTCCCAATCCTGAATCACACTCACCCAGTCGCCTCGAGGTTCTTTGACTTTCTTTCTTCGCCAAACTTCAAGCATGATTTGCCTAGCTCCCCAGTAACTTCCCAAATACTGCGCAATATCTGCACCCCACTTTTTGAAACCCATCTGCAATTCTAAAGACGTGGCCTCACATCCTGCAATGAATCCTTGCCAAAAAAGAGGGATGATATGAGCCTCGTCTTTTGCTATCAATCTTTGAATCAGGTTCAAATGCTTCAAAGTCGCGGCGACTTTTTCTTGTACCTTCTCTGGCTGGATTTCCTCAATTAGCCGATCAAAGTAAATTGATAAAGCGTGGTAAAATGACATTATATGATGGTATGTGGCCTCATGCATCGAAGTAAAAAACACCTTATTTGCATCTGTGCCTTCGTAAAGTTTCCAATCCAACTTCCAGCTTTGGAGTTTGAGCTTTAAGGAAACGCTCTGTTGCTCAAAATTCTCTGGCTTGGAATTGAACCGATCTAGGTGATAAATCTTTTTCCGCAAAACTTGAACCGTTTCACTGAAAAGAGAAATGAGCGAGTTGGGCAAACCGTACAATGCATCCGTGGCAAATTTCTCATCGTTTTTGTTAGTGTTAATGAGTTTTTTGTTGACGAACATTGGCGAAGATTTGACCGAGCCATCCATGATGTAGTTGATATTGCTCTTTGTGGTATTGTTATGGACGTCTGCATCGATTTTCATTTTTACATCATGTCCAAATTGCGAGGTCATCTTAAAATCCTCCTTTATATTGACCACGTCGAGACACGTGGAGTCTTGAATTAGTTTTAAGCTCAGAAAAATTCTGTGCAAAATCTTCCCCTTTGCTGAAAGTTTCTTTTTGTTTGTCATCTTGGTGTAGATGACCTTCTCGCACCATTTTATGTAAAAATTTGTGTCTTGCATGGTACCCCATACCAAATCCACAGATATCATGGACATAACAGCACAGAGAATATCTTTATACTTTTCTGATGCTACGCACCGTGCTATCCCGTTCTTGGTATCACCATGCGAATCAAGTAAAGCTTTCACAAACAAACTTGCTTGATTGCGTAGCCTGATACCTAGGTTGAGATAAAACTTCATTTGATCAGAATTCTTTGTGAATTTACTCTGTAGGTTGAAAGCTGAGACAGCCAACAATGCATTCAATAGGGCGTTCTTGGCAATTGAGGTTTTTCCAAGCGCAGAGAGCTCTCCAATAGCCATCAACGCTCTGGGAAAATATATCGTTTTCCAGGGATTTTCAGTGAGTGGAATGACCGTCATCAAATCCGCAACCTGAGTCACATAATAGTTTAAGAGATATCGCGTGAGAGGCTCTACCAGCAAGGCTGTGGTAGGCAACAATACACCATTCTTAGGTAAGGACACATCAAACCCTAACTTGGGTTGTAAAGGACTTCTCACTATAGCCATAAGAGCTTCTGGCATTTGTGTCGTTTGGGAGTTATCTCCCTCAACAAGATCAGTGGATTCATCGTCGTGCTTCAGTGAACTAGCATGAAGTTGGATTTCGAGTGTCTCGTTGGGTTGATAAGGGTTGTTGTAATAGAAATTGTTAAAATTGGAATAGAAAAGATGTTGGTTTCCCGGGTTGATCGATACACTATCCAGACCCTGTTTTTCAGGAATATTTATATGATTCACACCCGGACTAAACGTTGTCGCTGGACTGGGTATATGCCCCGAGGGTGTCGGAAGTGAGGCGGGGGCATTGTTCAGAACCTGATTATGCGAAGGTTTGTGAAACAATAAATTCATAAGGTCAGACAGTGAGTCTGGCAATGATTGATATCCGTAGGTAGGTACATCAAGATCCAAAAACTGAGGGTCTCCATTAAGCGCAGCGGCTGTCAAAAGAGCGTGCTCTCTCAATTCGTTAGAAAGCCACAACTGGTCATTTCCTTGGTTTCCGAGATCAGGAAGGCCTGGGGTAGATATCTTGCTCGCGGGAGAATTTTGAATATCGACGCTCCTTGTTATTTTTGGATTAGGCTTGATACTTGCCCGAGGGTCAAACACTCCAAATGGGCCTTTTAGTTTCGTATCTGCTGTAATCCCAGGGCCTCGCAACGCATTTAAGTCTTGATCCATTTCTTCGTAAGTGGTGTACGGTCTACAATTCTTTCTTTCATCCCACACCACAAACCCCACATGTCTTCTTTGAAAGAATTCTGGGGGGCTCGCATCGTTATCGTTATCCTTTTCAAAGACAACAGGCCCTTGAGAGGGATTCCTTCCGTTTGGTCGAAATTTGACTGGGACCAGCCATCGTAACTTTATATTATAGCCACCACAAGCAAATCCTGCCTTTTTACAGTTTTGACAAAAAGGTTTCTGAAGATCGCATCGTATTTTTCTCGAACGGCAGGTGAAGCAGCCGGTAAATGTCTTTGATTTCTTTTTCCGCACAGAGAGTGGGGACTTCTCTCGCGAAGTTTCCTCCATATTTAGCCGGATTTCAGTGTTTTATGACGCGTAATTTTATATTTTTTCAGCGTTTTGTTTATCAAACTAATTGTTAACTTGGGGAAGAGATATTAGTCTTCGTGCCCGCTTTGGCAGGTGAGTGCGAAGAGGAAGTCATGAGCGAAAAAAGAAAGGCAAAAAAAAAACACAGCAAAAGCGTAAAGCAATTACATTTTAACTATCTATCGGACTACTAGTATATTTTCCTTGGTGTTTAATCAAAAATATGCGTTCTTTTTCTTCAGAAAAAGAAAAAAGAGAATGGGCGTGAGGACGCTTGTTTTGGCAGACAACCAAAAGAAGGGACTCGTTTTGGCATCGTCCTCCTACCGCATTGAGCGTGCACGAATTACATTTCTGGCAAATGCGCACTAGGTGGCCTGAGCTCGTAAGCGGTATGATGTCATTGAATGAAATTGAATGGACAGCTCAAAACTTGTACTTCAAAACTATCCTTCCGACAAATGAATTTTCGAATCACAATAGGCCTGATTATTGAAGGAGAGCATTTCATCTTCAAGAAGAAAGACTGCCGTTTTTTATAAATTTAGGGCGAACATATAAAAATCTGTGTCAAGATTAAATCCTTTAGACGCAAGAACGTCAGAGACACTGCATATTTGCTCGGAAGAAATTACGGTTGCCATTTCGTCAGGGAAATATAAGTGTGCACCAGATCCGCTCCGGAACATCGGTTTTACTCTCAACATACTTAATATATACAATGGCACCTGCAAAACACTGGAAATACCCTAAGGACGAAGACCTCGTGTCTACTGCACTCAAAGGCTTGGTAGCATCAAACCCTAATATCAGTTTCATCCCTTCGGAAAAAGTGGTTTTTGTCCCAAACGAAAAGAAAAAAGTTGCTGTGATCAGTGGAGGTGGTGCTGGACATGAGCCACTCCACTCTGGCTTCGTTGGAACGAATTTGCTTGACGCTGCTGTTTCAGGGGCCATTTTTGCTTCCCCCTCAACGAAACAAATTATGGCAGCCGTGAAAGCAACCGCAGATAAGGAAAAAGGAGCGGTAATTGTAGTGAAAAATTACACTGGCGATGTTTTGCACTTTGGACTTGTCGCCGAAAGAGCCAAGCGTGATGGGTACAATGTGGAACTTGTGAGCGTTTCTGACGATGTTGCCGTGGGCAGAACACAGAATAAAATGGTTGGCAGAAGGGGCCTTGCAGGAACTGCAATTGTGCATAAAATTGTTGGTGCTGCCTCTGCCACTGGCGCGGAATTGTCTCTGGTAGCACAATTGGGTAGAAGCGTGAATGATTCTTTGGTCACTATGAGTGCTTCGTTGGACAGAACCTCTGTCCCAGGAAGGGAGGATGAGAGCGAGCACCACGAGGACCCTACTATTGCCGAATTGGGATTGGGAATTCACAATGAGCCCGGCGAGAAAATCAAAATTCCTGAGATTACTGATCTTATTGATACCCTCTACAAACGCTTGTTGGATGCCGACGACAAGGAGCGTCACTACGTCGATTTCGATGCTAATGATGACTATGTTCTCCTTGTGAACAACATCGGTGGTACGTCCTCTTTGGAGTTACTTGCAATCACCCATTATGCAGTGGACCGCTGTCCATTGAAGAAAAAGCCTTCGAGAGTGTTGGTGTCCGATTTCGTTACCTCTCTCAATTCGCCGGGTTTCTCTCTTACTCTCTTAAACCTCGAGTCTGCTTCGACGCGCGAGTTTTCTAAACAGCAAGTCTTGAACCTTTTAGATAAGGAAACAGATGCTCCTGGCTGGAAACCAAAGGCTTACAAAGCAGATGCTTGGGAACAGCCAAATAAGGAGATTGAATCCCCAGAAAAGCACGCGGAGATTCCAAAGTCTGACTTCAAGGTAGATGGAGAGAAGTTCAAGAGTGCCTTGGTGAGCGGTTTGAATGCTGTCATTGAGAAAGAGCCTCTTATCACTAAGTACGACACGCAAGTAGGTGATGGTGATTGCGGTGAGACTTTGAAGAACGGTGCCTCGGCAATCTTGAAAAGAATCGAGTCTGACAAAGAATTTCAGCAGAATTTGAATGACCCCGTTGCTACATTAAGTGTCATTACTGAAATTGTCGAGGATAGCATGGGTGGTACCTCTGGTGGTATTTATGCAATTTATTTGACCAGTTTGGTCAAGAACTTGCAAGAGCTGAAGAGCGCAGACGCGTCACTGGTTGCAACCGCTTTGAAAAATGCTTTATATGATGGTCTTTTCAAATACACTAAGGCTCGTCATGGTGGCCGTACTCTAGTGGATACTTTACAGCCTTTTGTTGATAAGTTCGCTGAGACTGAGGATCTTTCGCTGCTGGTCGAAGCCGCGAAAAATGGCTGCGAAGAAACCGCAAACTTGGAAGCTAAATTCGGTCGCGCATCATATGTTAGTGAGGCAGATCTCAAAGAAGATGGAGGAATTCCGGATCCGGGTGCCGTGGGTCTCTTGGCAATCATTCAAGGATTTTGCGCCAAGTACTAAAGTGGTTATCCTGTCCTTGCTATTTGGGTGTGGTTATCGGATAACCACGAGGGTTGCGCGCCTGCATGCCGAATGGGTGCAAAACTCCAATTTTATATAAATAATGTCAGACCCCAGGTTCTGTGTTTTTGAAATAAACATTAACAAGTATAAATAATAAAGATCAAAATATAAAGACATGTCTGATAACATCATTTCTGTGGACAATTTCTTCGAAGTAGTCGTTGTGGGCGGCGGGCCTTGTGGTCTCGCAGTGGCGTCAAGACTATGTGAAGCAACTGCTGGATCCATTTACACCGAAGACGAGCATCAGAGATTTCACTGGCTCAAACAAAGAGGAAACAAGTCTGGGAAAGTTCTCCGTGGAGCCAGAAAGGAAACTCGGTTTCAACTGCCAACTAGGCTTACGGCTGCAGAAATATTGGTATTGGATGCTGTATCAGACTCATTTATGGGTCAATGGGATAATCAATTTGAGAGTTGCCAAATCCCTGTTCTCAGATCACCAATGTTTTTCCATCCCGACCCGGTCAATATTGATGGTATGATTACGTATGCTCATCAACATAATCGTGAGAAGGATCTTCTAGAGATTCAGAATATTGTTGGAAAGGAATACTCGAAGCACCAGCAAAAGCGCGTGATTAAAAAGAACACCAAGAAAATGGCATCACCTTTGAAAGGTGAGCATAGGAATGATGACCGTCCAGGTCTTATTGACATCAACATGAGAGACTATAGAGACTACTATAGACCTTCTACAAAATTTTTCCACGACTTTTGTAATGACATTGTTGAACGGTATAATCTTGGCTCGAGTATAAGAAAAGACAAGGTTGTATCATTGTCTTATGGGGATATTGAAATAATGGAAGAAAACAGATTTGTGACCGGCTTTATTGTTAAAACTGCTAGTGGACAGATTTTTGGATGCCAAAATTGTGTTATTGCAAGTGGTCATGACGGACACATTAATTATCCGCTCGAGGGTATCAAAGACGTCAAGCCTACTTTGGAACAAGCTTGTCATACAACACACCTTTTCAAGAGACAAGTTTCTTTTCCGCCTCCTGTGATTTCTAATAAGTTGGCCCAAAAAGAAAACACTTCCATTGTCGTTGTTGGTGGGGGTTTGACATCTGCACAGCTTGCACACATCTCATGTAATCTTGGTGTCAAAGTGACCTTACTTCTCAGAAGTTTTATCAAAATTAAGCACTTTGATTTTCATTTAGACTGGGTAACCAAGTACAAAAACTTAAAGAAATCTTCTTTCTATATGCTTGATACGGATGAAGAAAGGCTTCAGCTTATACATGACTCTAGAGAAGGCGGACTGATGAACCCTGAGTACTACAAGAAACTCCAGAAGCACGTCCGCAACGGAATGCTTCAAATTTTGGACTATAGCTCTATCAAAATGTCGGAGCATGGAGAAGATGGGTGGAATCTTACCATCGAAGAAAAACGCCCTGACAAAGAGCCACGTGAGTTCAATTTGAAAACTGATTATATCTGTTGTGCAACCGGTATTCGTCCAGATGTTGCTGGCCTTGATTTCTTGCAGCCTATCGTGCAAGAATTTCCTATTGATTTTGTAGGCGGCCTTCCTTGTCTCACTGACGACTTGAGATGGAACGAGGAATTGCCACTATACATGGTGGGCAAGAATGCTGCTCTTCGTGTCGGTCCAACTTCTGCGAACTTGGATGGCGCAAGACTCGGGGCTGAAAGAGTTGGCTGGAAAATCCAGGATGAGTACAACAAAACTTCGAAGTCTTCGTCGGAAATGAGCACTAGTCTCAAAATTGCTTTGAACAGGGAAAATAGATATTCAGTTCTACAAAGCGTTGAGTGTTGATAAAGAAAATCAGGCTCATTAGGGATCTTAAAGTATTAGTTTTAAATAAATGAGTGAGTTATACAAATCTTCGCAGCTACCAGCACTGGAAGTTTCAATGTAAGAATCTAGTAATTAACCACATCGACATCATCTTCGATTGGATCGCAAATGCCGGTTTCTCGAGCCTTCCAAATTCGTTTCATGCGGGCGATTGTGTAGTCAGCACTGCCGGCACCAGCCTTCTTGGCCAAGTCAAAGAATTTAAGCGCTAAAAGTTGGTCTTTCTCACGTACCAGGTTGATACCTGCCACAAGCATCGGCCACTGAATCATCATAACGGCACATTTAATCAAGGGAGGGGTATCGGTAAATTCTAAAAGGAATTCAAGGTAAGTCATCAAGCGCTGAACTAAATTTTGAATTTGGGGCGAGTCATAGTTCAAGTCAAAAAATTCAGTGAGTATGGTCAAACTACCGGCGAGACAATATAACTGTTGTGAAGTGTCCAACCAGCTTATAATAAGGGGTTCTTGTTTGACACTAATGAGATCTAATAAAAGCCCGGCGGGAATGTACCCTCCTTGGAAGTCCGAATTCTTAAGCAAAGCTTTCTTATTCACGAATTCGTAATTATTTTGCCTTTCAAAAATTGCCAAGAGACGCAAGTATTCGAGCGTATCATCCTTTTTGTATTCTGGGTCTTTTCTCTTTCTGTTGAGTAGCTTGATAAGATCCTTCCATACTGGAATCAAGTCAACGTGATACCCCCCAATAAGATAGTACCCATTCAATGAGACTAAGCCCGAGTTATTCAAAACTTGAATCTCATTGCGATCCAGGCTACTCAATAGCAAGTCCAACTCATCATCTGACTCAATGGTTCCACCTAGTTTCAGGCCCAAACCAGCCAAAATCTCAAAACAAATAAACCAATATTTACAAAGTAAAAGAAGTTTTGACTTGGAAAGGTCTTTGCGTCCTGTGGTGTGCTTAAGTAAAATATCTTTGGCTCCTCGTAAATGCGGCCGCCAGTTCTGTTTTGAGTTGGCAGCATTAGATGAAGTCAAAAGAAGTACTGTTAAAAGTACTGCTTCAATATTGGGAAGTGATTCCAGCTCTTTTCTCGACATATGATCCCCTAAAGCAGGACCTAGAAGTTCAAGACACTTCAGCAAGTATTTGTAGTACGCAAATTCGTCATCAGGTAAATTACTTTGTAAAAACACAGAACGTGCTCCTTGCGCCAAAATTGCCGCAAGCATGAAAGACTCGTTATAGGCACAATAAAATAAAATGTCCCGCATAGGATTGTAGTAAGATTGCTGATCGGCATCGTAAGCATTGAAAGGAAGAATAACACTCGCAAATCCCAGATAAAACTCTTGTAAGTAGACTCTTTCCTTCTGAGTGACGTTGAAAATTCCTATCCCAACATTCCGTGGGATATGACTGTAAGATTTGGACCGTTGTTTACTTGAGTCAGGGGGTGCCATATCAGGATTTAATCCCTCTGACCCAGGGGGTGGTTTGATGTTATCAGATTTCAAATCACTGTTGACCTCGAAAATCATGTCGCTGACCAAATTATTCAAGTCAGTGGCTATCAAGGTTAAGTCAGCGGAGTCATAGGAACCAGAACGATTCAGAGACAGACCCGGTGTATTGTTCGATGAAGAATTATGCACCATTATCGGGTCCGAAATAGCCATGTGATTTGCTTGCACGAAACGAGGATATGTCTGTTCAGAAATGTTTGGCATGTTTGGCATGTGTGTCATTGGTGGCATCTCATTGTAGATGGGATTGAACACTGTCTTTTGATGTGGAATCCCCGTTCCTATTTCTGGAATAGGAAACGAGCTATGGGGATATCTAGGGTTGAAGGGCTTTGGCGGAAGAATTCCAGGCGTAATTTGCGGTCTTTGAAAAGGTACAGGAGAAGGCTTCGGCTTTGGGGGCTCAAGTTGAAACGAAATGGAGCCTTTACGTTCAGCCGGGCTGATAGGCGCGGAGGAAATACCTGGCAAAATGTCATTGGGTTTGGATCTCTTGCTGTTTTCAAGAAGTACTTTTTTAGAAACCCGGGCAACTCGTTCGCCTTTTAAAGGGTACTCGCATGTTTTATTCAAACGGGTACACTGCCAGCACAGCTCACGCCCCTGATGATTGATTCTCAGAAATGCTTCAGGAGGGGGATCGATGAACTCGTCACACTTGATTTTCCGTCGCTTACATTCCCTGCAGCCATTTTTCAGGTATTCTGTACGTCGAATGCCTAAATCGCTGCCAGACATGGAAACATGAATTTTTTCTCCTTGAGCTGATTCGGCAAATAAATTTATTTTTGCTTTATTGGGTGGTTTAGAGCCTCAAAAAAGGTATTCTTTCTAGTGGTAAATATTCGAGGCAAGCTTGTACCTGGTAGAGGTTAAAATCAAATAGTGGATTTGTTGTAAGGTTTCGAAGGGAAAAAAACAAAAAAAAAAAAACAGTCCACGAACAACCCGTTAGGTCTTCAACAGTTTGGATTAGATGCAGAGCACGTTGTTACTATAAGTAGCTCCTCTTAAATTCCAACCCAAATAGATTCCTTGGACGAACTTTTATGCTTACAATTGACTCTGTCAGCTCTGGCAAGAGACTCATTCTGCATGTGACTAACAAATGCAGATTCCATTGTCTGCATGCCGTTTTATTATTGAGCTTGGCTGGATTCGCAACACAACGTTTGGTCGAAGTCACGTCGCATCCAAAACTTCCGTGTGTAATCTTGATTATGATTTACGTTCTTTGAATTAAACGAAGAAATAAAGTGGCTAGTTATATACAAAATGCCGCTTAGAAGCTACATCTGAGTAGGTGTTTTCTTGACAATGCCCTAAAGGCACAAGAATATTACTTTTTTTTTGTGATAAAAATAGAGTTTCAACATTTTCAACAGATACGATGCAAGTCGCACGCAGGCCATGCAAGAGCTTGCTCCGGGTAAGTGATGTGGGTACTTCGCACCGCTTCAGCGAATCCGCAACTAATGCATTGGTCAGTGAACTTGTTCTTATTATGCTAATACCAAACATTTCACGGGTTTACAAAAAGCTCAAAGTTTGAAGAAAAAAAAATAGGTTTCGAAGATAAGCAATACAAAAGTTTAAAGAAAAAAGAGGTTTGAAAGATAAGTGAGACAAAAGTTTTCGCGGAAAACTTCCTCGGCCAAAACATTCTTACGGCCGAACTCTCGTCCCAAATAAATTCGCACTTTTTTTCCAAAATAGCCTGTCTCCATCCCGTCAATAAGAATTTATGCGCACATAATGTGCAGTAAAGGCTGATATGTGCTTCATATTCTGCATTCAAACCGAACGGCACTTTTCACCATAACTGAAAACGTTTAGCCCACACTACCGAAAGATTGGTTTTCATAACACGAAAGCCCGCCCGAAGCAATGTCTCAAATGCCTAGGCGCGAGAGTCTTTCCACATTTTATTTTGCCGTTCAAACGCCTTTCTCCTGTGAAAGGTTGCACCCGGCTCGTTTAGTTTAAATTTACCACACGCGTTTTTTTGCAAACATTCCAGAGGAAAAATATTTCTTGCACTGAACAGTTTGATTTTGAACCAAACATTGATTATGAATGAAGTTGATATATTTTGCAAAGACAGGTCTGAATAAGCCTTGGCAAATACTTTTTTTTTAATTGTAGCGTTGTCTTTTCGGCTGAACCGCACCAATAAATACAAGCCTTGTTCAATTATTCGACAGTTCTTCCCTACCCGCAGAATTGTGTTCCGATGATTCCTCTCCTTAAGTTTTTTTTTTTTTTCTGTCCTTTTTGTCGTCGTGTTTCAGTTATTAGATTTTCATTGTATTTATGCTCCACTTCTACTGTTACATGTATTAGGAGATCAGAAAATGTGGACATTTTAATTCACTAATTTTTTAAGTTTTTTCGCAGGACCCACAAAAGCGTGTGTATTGATTAAAAAGTACAAGCGCTTTTCTGATTTTAAAGTTCTCTTGCTCTACAATGTTGCTATCGATTTTGCTAATATATTTTGCCTTGTTGATATTGAAGGTGAAAGAGAAGTATCGTCTTTCTAGGCATCCGGTTGTAAAAGGGGCATTCGTCATTCCAGGATACCCTCTTGTAGGTAACACTTTCCAAGTGCTAAACAACCCAAGCAAAACATTTATGGAATGGTGTAAACAATACAACGTCTCCACTTTCGTAATATACTTGGGACCTGTCCCGGTACTCATAGTGAACGATCGCAAAGATGTAGAGCAACTCTGGGTCCGCCACGCCATGGCAGTTAATTCCAGACCAACTCTGTACACCTTCCACAATGTCATATCGGCAAATCAAGGACCAACGATTGGAACAACACCCGCCGGGTCTTCTTTCAGAAGGAAGAGGAAAATTTTATCACTGCACCTTTCCGCAAAAGCCTTGTCTGCTCATAATCACCGTGACGCAATAGATCAGTCAACTGTATACATCATCAAGAATATACTAGCCGATACAAATAGGAATCCCTTTTCGGACATTAACTTGTTGAGATATTTTCAAACTTATGTTCTTCGTTGTGCTGTCAATTTAACATACGGTATTTCGCTAGATACACAAGGCAAAGATAGACATTTGGCTGACACGATTATCGAAACAGAAAATCATATCATCAATTTCAGGTCTTTTATCTCCAATTTTCAGGACTACCTCCCGATCTTTCGAATATTCCCTTTCAACAAATTGGTAAATTGTGATGCAGAAATATGGAGTCTGAATAGGGACAGATATATTGGCCAAATTCAAGCTGACTTCGAGCGACTCTGGAAAGATAACGACCCCGGAAGTGCAAATTCAATACTTGGACATGTTCTTAAAGAAAAATCGGGCGCTCGCATTTTGAGTCAGCAAGAAGCTCGCAGCTTGTGTCTAACGATGATTAGCGCCGGTCTTGACAACATGGGTTTCACAATAAATTACATCGTGGGGCAGTTCTCTGATTCTCAGCATGGATTCACAATGCAAGAAAGATTATTTTGCGAACTCTTAGCAAGAAGTGATAATGATATAAGGAAAGCATGGAAAGATGCTGCTTCTCAATTCAATTGCGACTTTGCTATCGCAATTGTCCAAGAGGCTTTGAGGCTGCTTTCGGTTTTACCACTTGGCTTACCCAGACGCACAACAAAGCCAGTACTGCTCGGAAAAATAAGCATTCCTCAAGACACTGTGCTCATTATGAACGTTTTCTCCGTCAATCACGATCCTAACGTGGTTCATCATCCTGAAATATTCAACCCTCAAAGGTGGCTTGATGAAAATGGCAAGATCTTAGACTCAAAGTTAATGTGCCATTTCTCATTTGGTCTTGGATCGAGAAAATGTGCTGGCGATCAGCTTTCCATGAGAGAAGTTTACACATTGATATGTAGACTAGTACTCGTGTTCCAAGTAAGCGGCCCAAGGAATCGCCAATGGCAGATGGAGTCTGACCCATTTTTATCGAACTCGAATCCAGCAGGAACTTCAATTGAACCAAAAGAATTTCGGGTGCGGCTACGTCCACGCCAAGGAAGAAGAGCTCAAGAACTTTTGCAGTTTCTTTCAGAATGTCTGTGAAGGATCAATATAGCCAACCTTGTTTACAACAACAGATTTTACATTGTTGGTCCAAGGTAAATTGTACTTAATAACGCCACGAAGAATCAAATCAAACGGATGTTTAGATATGACAGCCCATTTTTCAGAATTATCTGGAGACTTGTGAGGTTCATTTGGCTCTCTGCTATCATTGCGTAATGATACACCCTTGAGGGATGTATCCAAAGAGTGAGATCCCGTGAAATTCTTTCCCGGGCCGACCAACTTAATTTCACCAGTCTGCTGCGTTGCCTGCCGATTGAAAAAGCTGCCTTCGAAGTAAAGAGCAGATTCGAAATTGAGCACACTTCCCAATAAAACTGTTTCCACAGAAGCCATGGCGTTCTCATCTACCAAATATCCACTTTTGGCAAATATGTCAAGCTCCAATTCCTCCAAAGAAACTGCTAGCCAGCCAGGGTTAACCGCCTCAATAATAACGTTAAAAATTAGCTCATCCTGGCTCACAGTAGCATGGTTTATGCTGAGAATTGAAACATTGGACAAATCTTTTGTAGAAGCAAGTAGAAACCCCAGGATAAAGCCTACCGACAAAATGCATATTATGCCCATCAATGTATAAATGACGCTCTTAATGATTTTTAATTTCTCGCCACCTCCTTGATCCTGAGAAAGCTTCCGCGATACTAGAAAGCGGTTATTGTTTGATGATAATGGTGCTCTACCCTGAAAATGCTTAGCGTGTGGACCATTTTCGGGCAGTACTTGCGACTCCTCATCATATTCATCAAACCCATAGAAATTTTGCTGATGATTTTCTGGGTAAGGAAAAGGAAATATGTCATTCTTTTTATTTCCGTTAGGATATGAGCCTGTAGCAGGTGTATAGCCTAGAGAAACGTACCTCGTATTACGTGGATTTGCAGATGCCCTTTTTCCGTTGAAATTGAGGTTAAGAGACCTGTGATGAGGAATTTTGTGCCCGTTCAATAGTGAAGAGGTTTCGTTTAAGCTGCCGTGGTTGTTGTGGTATGGAAACCTGATGTTATTGTTATCGTAGTAGATAAGCTCATCGTCAAAATCTTCAATATCAATATCATCTGGAATCGTACTGTAACGTCTCGGTTGGGCACCTTTTTTATCAAACAATTTCGATGTGGTTGAGCGGAGCTTTGACGAAGTTGTTGATGGCTTATTGCTCCTTGACTTGCCATCACTTCCTTTGTTCCCATTGACAGCGGCTGCCCCGTGGCCAATATTTTCAGTGCAGATCAGGTGGATATCACCTTGCGAAGATAAATCATCGCCACTAGCATCTTCTTCGCCATAAGCATAAAGCCCTTCTTGATAAGGTCGATTCAGACTCTGAGAATTCTCGGAGAGGCCATATGGAATTGGATTGCCATTGAACTTAGAAGCACCATATGGAGAATGAGGAGAGCGCAACAGTGGTTCTCTTCTTTCGTCACTCACCATCGAGTGTGAGCTTCCCTTTCTCGTTGGCTGTCGATGGTAGCGTAAGTGTGAATTATCCAAGTAAGGGTCTGAGAATGTGTGGTAATCATTTGGTGCCATCAGTCCCGCTTGTAAGTGAGCTCTCCCATTAGTCGTGGTTGGAGGTGTGGCATGAAAAGAGCTACGAAGATGCGGTTTCGATGATTGTAAGGAGTGTATCGACTCTGCTCGTGTCGCTATCAAACCAGGTCCGTAAGTGCTAACCTCTCTTTCATATTCTCTCTTCGGCTCTCCTGACGGACTGATGACACTTCCCTCAATTGGAGCATTTCTTATACTACCAGCCACAGAGATGTTATCGTTCACAATCTGCATGGATGCGGGCGCGTTGTTGATGTTATCAGATTGAACACCTTGCTCCGCGCTTTTCGCCACCAAGGAAGGGGCAATAGCGATTCCTGCTGATGATGCGGGCGGAACTTCATCGCCATCATTTTCAAACTCATGGGCATTGGTTTCATATACAAAAGTCTCATCGCTATCAGAAGACTCGACATCGTCCACTGCGCTGGCCAATTTAGCAGCAAAAAAGTCTGTGCGTGTTGAGTTTTGCTTTGCTATCTTCTTTCCTTTGGCTTTAGGCTTTGGCTTGGTCCTTTGTTCCTTACCTTGGTTCGTCACTGAGGACGTAATCGACATTAGATCGCCCTCCGTGGTGTCAGATTTTGTGAAATCGTCATGTGAAATCGACCCAAGCGAGTTATTATGGTCAATTACCGACGCGTTTACGTTATTTCCAGCGGCCTTATTGGAAACGTTGGAGAACAGGGGTGATGTTGACAACACGCTCTGGATCAAGGTAGGGTTCTTAGTCTGTGGCTCTCTGTTGCTGGTGATTTTCTGTTTCTCCTTCAAGGACTTGTTGAGTTTCGATAGGAGTTGTTTATTTATCACACTGGGTCCCGTAACGCCTTTGCCACCATTGACAGCAGGGGGTATAGTATTAGGATTTGATGAACCTGGTGTACTCAACCCACTGCCATTTCTGCTATCGTTTGCAGGCACGTGCTTTTCATCTTGCTGGCTCGACTGGGCTTGGGTTGGCAACATACTGTGGTGTGATAAGCTAGAGACGGATTGCCGACGTTCCATTCCGTGTTTCTGCGGCGACAGAGAGATTCGATTAGGAGCATGCGAAGGCACCTCTGCGGGTGTTTTTGAGTCTGCGGACGGATGAGGCTGCATTAAATAGTTGTCGTTTATATGATAATTTGACTAAGGGGTGAGCCAGCAAGCTAGTTTGAATTTCTTGGCTGGATTTATAGTCTGCTTTTATTGGTAAGCGAGCGTAAAGACTTCCCAAATGAAATGTGGGAAATGACAAGAATTATTATGATGAAATTGAGTAATTATTATTGACAGTAGGAGCTTGTCTTTCTTATCTTTTTTGAACTAAATTTGCAGATCCTGTTTATTTTCTTTTCTGCCTTTATGGTTTCTTGTAACCTAATTTGTTGTTTGCTTATTGTGGTTCTTTTTTTTTTTGCTTTGTCCTGTTGGTTATCCCCGACTTTTCAATCTAGAACTAGCTGCTTTGGGGGCGCTCGGGGTTTCTCTCACTCTTGGCTAGAAGAGAAGGTTGGGAGCGCGAATAAGTTTATCGAAGACGTCAGATAGTGAATTTCAAGTCTCGCAGATAAAATATATGAGAGGTCTCTCTTCAGATTGCCTTATCTTTTTTATTTTGCCGAATCGAAATATAAGAAATCCGCATCAACTTTTTACCAAATCAATCCAATTTTTTTGGCGAATTTACGGAGCTGTTCCCAAAGGGTACCAGCTGTGTCCCATTTGGTATCTCGTGCACTCCCTCGGTCCTGTAGTTCCTAGGACAACCAGTGCACGGGTGCCGTCAGACTGCAGAAGAGGTCCCTCGGGCAGAGTAGAGCCGTACGAAAATGCGAACCACATAATGATACGAAGCAGCGGCCACCACAGCTGGCCAAACTTTTGAGTGAGCTTCCTTTCTTTCGTAAATCTCTTTGATTAAACTTTATTTATGCAATTATTTATTGATATATTTTGCTTATATTCAGGTACTTGCTTTTTTTTTTATATCATTGAAATATCTTTTTCGGGCAGCATTGATGCATCTGATCAGATAGGTTCGCGCTTGACCTTAAGGCTTGCGCATCTTATTCAAGTCTGCGAGCTTGCGTGAGGATGAAAAGTTGAGACTGATACTCCTATCGTCATCATTTTTTCTCTCATCAAATCCTGGACCAAGACTTGAGCGAATACTGAATGTAGGGGGTGGCCTGTTTGCATTGGCGGAGTCGACAGTGGATTCCTTCCGGCTCTTTCCCAGCAGTGGGGGCGCCGTAGGTATCACCGAGTATTTTCTCTCTCTGAAGTTGACCCCAACCTCTTTCACATTTTTTTGATGTTCAGGCTCAACTTTTCGGAACCAGTCCGTTCCTTCGTCATACTCGTACATTTTATAGTCTGTACCGTATGGATTCAGCTCCAAGCAGTAGAGTGTATGTAAAGGAACATCCAACTCTACGATAGAGGATTTATCCAAATTCATGAAATATGCCAAAAGAACCCTCAAAACAACACGGTGAGAAATGATAACCAAATGATCGGTAGTTCGTTCAATCTCGTTGATCAAGGGTCTTAATCTGACCAAAACATCTAGGTAAGATTCGCCCCCAACACCTGGATATCTGTAGGTGAGTTTATTCTTGATACGACTCTCGTACTCTTTTGGATTTTTACGACGGATCTCGTCGTATGTCATTCCTTCAAATTTTCCACCACCAAGCTCGTTTAACATCCTCATAGCTTTGATGTTATAGTCATGGTCGTTAAATGCGTTACCAGACTCGATTGACCGAACTAACATGGATGTCCAAACACAGAAATTTGGTTCAGTTGGTATCTCTACCGGATGATTCTCTTGGAATGCACCCTTACTGCCTTGTTTTCCTGTGAGCTCGTTGTATCTTAGTTCAAGCCTGCTTGAGAAACGCTCGAGCTGCTTTTTGCGGAATTCCCTTCTCTGGTAGCTCAAGAAACGATTCAATGCCTTTGAGAATTGTCTACCACGCTTTGTCAAACCACTGTCACCGCCGATTCTTCCACTGAGGTTATCAACACTTTCTCCATGACGCGTAAGCCAGATTTGTCTCTCGCACAAGTTGAAATTCAACAAGAAATAAATTGTCTGCGAGGCTAAGAATCCTTGCACATTGTAACTGACGACTTTTTTCCCAACGTCAATCATTTTCACGTATTGAAATCCAGGTGTTCCTTCCTCGATTTCGTCGATTGTTTCGTACGCCTTTTCGTAGTTGCGCAAGCGGCCCAAAAAGTCTTTCAAGGCAACCTCAGGGTCCATGTCTCTATAGTCAGGGCCGGACAATTTCAATCGAATATTTGTGTCAAGAATCGCGGGATCAGAACATATGCTTTCCAAGAAAAGAACCTTCAACTCTCCATTAGTTCTCTCTTGTATCCGTTTCAAGACCTTGAGACGCCTTTTCACTGTGGAGTTTGTTGCGTCAAGTATGCCGACCGATCCCGAACCATTCAACACCCACTCCAAAAGGTTGTCCAAAGTATCCATAGCCCATTTCTCGCGAAGCAGATTAGATGCCTCGTTTTGTGGGTTGAAAAAGTCAGCTGAGTGTGAGTTGGGGCTTAGAGGCTGAGAAGAAGGAGAATGTCCTTCAAAAGGCAGCGGAGTATTTGTGTCGGGCAACGGCTGTTGAGCGGGGCCAAGCACATTATTCTTATCCATTCTTCTTGTGTTTCCGACGTTAAAGACCCTACAGTCATGTTGAATCCAGTTTAAGTATCGCGTGAGTTTGTTGGTGATGTATGACTTTCCTCTGGCGGGAAGTCCCACCATGACAATTACCAATTTTGACCCAACGTCCACAGAAGCAATTTTTCCGTCAGGGGAGATTTTGGAGGAAGTCTGACCCGGGATATTAAGGGTGTATGCTTTTTTTGCCTTAGGGTGGGGCTTCAGAAGCAACAAGTTTTTCAATTTTTCAAAAGACGGTGTCTTGCCAAACTGGTGCTGAAGATCCTGTGGGGCGTCCTGGATAAAGTCCTCTGTAAGCTGATAGAACACGTCAGGATCAAGCTTAGACGATTTGTGCTTGGAGTGTTCTGTAGAGCTGATAGAGGACTTCGCCTTCACTGTCAGTGGCCTTGAAACAGGAACGTGCTTATCGGAAGTAGAGCGCCCAGGTCGCGTAGGCGTTCCTGACAGCGGCTGTTTCTTGATTGAGTCAAGTTCATCAGTCTCTTTAAGGTCTGATACGTCGATTGCTGTTGAAGGCGCAAGTGGAGTTCCTACATTCGTGTTGGTGGGTGAAACAGATCCACTATTGGTGGGTCCCATTCCACTCGTTTCATCAGCACTTGCCTTTGCATTGAGGTCCATCAAGTTCAAATGCGAGATGTTTTTTGTCTTGCGCAAAGAATCTTTAGGGGCATTTGCATGTTTACCCTGCGCTGAGCGATCGCTGGTTGTTTTATGCAGCGACAAGTCTGCGCTCTCTTCTTCCTCCTCTTCTTCTTGTTCTTCGTCATCACTGGACTCGTACCGTGTTTCCGGGGAAGTGACACTCGAAACAATAGGTGTATCTGTGAGGGGGCGCTTGTTGAACTCTGGGAGGTTTGCGTGTGAGCTCAGTGGTGCGTAATACAGTAAGCTGGGCTTGACGCCCTCTGGTGTAAATGAACCTGAATGAGGGTGGGATCGGAACCGCGTCAAGCTCAGCATCAGGCTTTTGCGTGACTGGTGATCATGTTCGTTAGCCACCGCCACAGATTTAAGTTTCCTTACAAGACTCATTTTATCCACCGCATCGTGTAGTTCCTCATCATCGGAATCAGTGATTGAGCATGGTGATGCTGGGGATGCAGGTGACATTGTCAGAGAGCCCACGATCATTTCACCTTCTTTATTGAAGGACACGTGCTTGCCTGCAAGCCGCAGGTGCTCAAGCATGGCGTTGGAAATCGAAAGCGAGCGATGTTTGCCGCCAAAAGCACGCTCTTCATCGGTTTGTGGCTCGGACATTGCCTTCTATCTTAGTAGAATAATTTAATTCTTTGTTTATTTTGTTTAAATTTCCAATTCCACCAGAATCGGGCTAGTATGATATGAGCCGGAATAAGTATTGGGGTTTTGCAGTGGACGTGCCAGCGGCCTAAGGTATGCAAGG
>JAJMCO010000043.1:0-69884 GCA_030573015.1 Metschnikowia peoriensis | reverse complement strand
ATCTTTTGTCTCTTAGCGGGATCGGTGATTCCTGCATTTCTTCTCACCAAGAAATACTCAAACAAGTTACCAACAAACTGCAATGCAACATCTTTGAATGCGTAAGTGGGACCGTGGAACAACTCTAAAATGTACAAGCCAGATTTAGCATCAAGTGACTTCAAGGGCGTGATATCTTTCGCTCTGAATGTCGAATAAGACTTTTCGACCAAGGTGCGGAGATCATCATTTGGAATTTCAGACTCTGAAATATACTCACGCATAATATTGAACGCAAGCTGTTCGAAAGTGAGATCCTTCCATTTGGTCAAGAAATCTGAGGGCAACTTTGGAATGACAGAAGGAACAAAAAGACCTCCATCTTTGGCCAAGCCAGTCATGATGGCATCTTCGAAAGATAACGCTTGTTTTTCAGAGCTTCTGGTAGATCTGTAAGATTGAGATGACATTTTTAGAAACTTGGCCTGTGATTGCCAAAGGTTCTGAAAATTTCGAAGCGAAAATAGGCGACCATTGATACGCACGTGATCTCGTGAAATTGCCTGACTCATTTTCTCGATTCGTGGGCGCGCGCTGTTTCGCACCAGCGGTCAAGAAATTCAACCAGAAACAATTGCAACGGGACTTTTTCAAGAACAGAAGTCAAGGTTTCGTGTACTTAACAAAATTACATCTGTCTGGATCTTATATTTAGAGTCTCAAACCCTCTATATTTGTTTCCTGCGTTTGGTGATATCGACGATGAATAGCTATGATATCGCTGCAACTTGCAAGTTATAGGCTTTCATTTTAATTGGTGTACGGATTTACTTTTTAATGGTCAATATTGTATCGCCGGGTCACTCGTTACTTGAATAATACATCTTGGGGCAGAGAGATAATTGAGAGAAAAAGGAATGAAAGTCTTCTCAAGAAATCAATTTAAAACAAGTGCTTTGCGAAATAATTCTTTCGAGTCTCCTTGCATTTTTACAAGAAGTTTATCGCATCAAACAGCCACGAAAGCCAGTGATAGTACGCTTCTTCATCTCCAGCAAAATTTCAGTCACCCAAGTCTTCTTTATTCCTTTGGATATGGTCTGGGTGTTTTTCCACAATCTGGATATCCTAAAGCTGCATCGAAACCTCAGATAGATGTAATCCACATCGTTGAAAACCCTTTAGAGTTCCATCGAGCCAATTTAAAAAAGTATCCGAAGCATTATTCATCATTAATCTGTCTCGGTGATTCGGCTGTACAATGGATACAAGATTGTGGTGCGGGTGTTTACTTCAACCCTTATGTCACCATGACTGATAGAAATGGGGAAGATGTGGTTTTGAAATATGGAGTTGTTTCAAAGCAAAATGTACTCATGGACATTCGTGACTGGACATCATTGTACATCTCGGGTCGCCTTCAAAAGCCTGTGAAACATTTGTACGGTGTAGACGATAAATTGAAAGTCGCTAATGAGTATAATTTAGAGAGTGCTTTCAATTTATCATTACTCATGATTGTGAAACGGTACGGCTCCACTCTTGTCACTGCCTCACAACTTTTTGAACAGGTAGCGCTGATTTCTTACATGGGAGACCCGCGTATGCTTATAGGAGGTGAAAATCCCAACAAAGTGAAAAACATCGTGAGTAAACAATTACCTTACTTTAAGCAGCTTTATCATAAAGCAACGGAAACTGCACTTTCAAAGGGGTATATACGAAGGCAGGGAAGTTTTTATGATGTAACATTAAGTACAAACCTAGCAGCAGAAATATTGGCCAATTTGCCAAAAACATTTAAAAAGAGATTTTTGAATTCGTACAAAAAAAAGTATGCAAACGTCTTAGCAAGGGATAGTGTTATGATGGGCTACTTAGAAGGAAACCAGGTGACTGCTGATTATAACTCTCTTTTTTTGTCGAATGATGCTGAAAACCTGTATATACATAAAGTTTTACAGGACCAATCTTCCAAACAAGTTTTATTGAGTACTGTTCTGAGTATAATAGCTTTCCCAGCATTTGCACAATCAGTGAAAGGGATTCTAACAGCAGGTTTGGTCAAGTCTGTAAAATATGCTTGGGAAAAAAAAATGAAAAGCTTGGGCCCATGAATTGTTTAGAAGTGAATGGTTCTCAACATGAACGTGCCGGCGTGATGGCTGAGCTTAATTAAATTATTTACTATTAGTTGAGGCTAAGTATTTATACGATACTTTCGATCAAAACGGTGTGGGGTAAGCATGAGCCTACACTTTTTGCGACTTCCATTTTGCTCCCAGTCGTAAATCTATACTCCTAGACAATGAAGAATATATACCTTTAAAAGCGGGTGCGAGCGATCTTGGAATATTTGTAAATCCACGAGGGCACGAGAAAAGTATATCATGAAGCTCATGAATACAACGGAATGAATCCAAGAAGAAGAGACAGCACAAATAAGACGGAAAAGCCGATTACAGTATGAAAGAAAAGCTTAAAGAGACTCTAATTATTTCATGAGGAGCATCGATATGAATAAAACGTACACTAAGATTCAATATATCAAAATTTTGCGTAATTAATCAGGGTCAACAACAAAATGTTTACCTAATCTCTCTCTCTGTTTTATTTTTTTTCCAAGCTGAGTGTTCTACTGATAGCGAAAGGCAATTAAGTAATGAAAGAAAAAAGAAAAAAGAAAAAGCTTGTATTTTTATTTCTGGATGTTTTAATTTTCTTAAAATAACTCCGTAAACTCTCGAAATTACCCCGCGTTTAAACTTGCTCTAAATCTTTGTAAAAAATAGTATAGTGCCCAATAAATCTTAAAAAAAACAAAGGGAGCGAGGAAGGCAGCTTATAGCACTATGAAGACTATCTCCAAATAATTTCTCTCCAGGAGTTTAAAGTAGTAAAGATTATTTCACTTTGATCTTAATTTGCAGAATATTGATAGCTGTCCATCCTCACAAGTTGGTAATGCACGCCTCTTCAACGTAGTGCCCTAAACATCCGTACACTCACCACAAAGATAAGGCAGAAATTATTTCGGGAAACTTTTCTCAAAACAATCTCCTTCTTAGTCAAAATGCCACCTAGAGGTCATCAAAAAGAGTCAGCGTCGGAGTCTGAATCAAAGGCCACATTAAACTCAAGAGCAGCTAATAAGGCACGAAATGCTGTCGCAGCAGCAGCACAGTTAGAACTTTTATCTAAGCACATTCACTCAAATGGCCCCCGGGACAAACCTCCGATTCAAGCGCTGGACTTTCACGCTTTCAGTGACGAAACGCTCCACAAGTATCAGAAAAAATACAATCTCAGTCTTCCTGAAATACAATCGTTAAACGAAAATATCCTACAGTCTGAAATCGGAAAAAAAACTTTCAGCCACAAAAAGTCTTCGGTGAACAAGGTTTCCAAACCAGAGGTCGCTAGTACTCTCCAAAAACATTTCACTCTGATGAACGTCAGGGAAAATGAAGTTATTACGAGCTTCTTGTACAAGGTAAAGAATCAGGACAAGGAGTTTAAACTTACGTTTTGAGAATAAGAGAAAAAAACAAACAAACAAAGAATGAAAAAAAATGAACGTGAGTTTATGTTATTTTTCTTTCTTTTTTATATCTACTTGATTTAAGGACATGGCGCTGTCTAATACTGATTTTGAATGAGATAAACAAAACGTGTGATGGGCACCGTAAGGAGACTAGAAAAGGTATTTTATTGAATTAAATATCATGTACACCTGAAAACAACTTGGAATTTGTGAAGAATATACAGGAGTCTAGCGTGATGGGACATACCTTTGTGACTCGAACTTATTACATTTTATGGCTGGTCCGAATTGCGCACTAAAGATTAATTTTTGGTACCGGCCGCTACTTTCATGAGCCAATATGTTCCTAGTTTCTGGAGAACCATTGCGATAAGGATTGAACAAGTGGATCAAGCATCCCCTTCATTGTCCGTACCTTAAATTGTATTTCTGGTAACACTCAATGCACTATAAGATTCGAGCTGCATGTTATCCTTAGAACTACGCGAGGGTGCCAAAACCCACTAGTCCGGTAGTCGATTAGTATTTCTACATTTTCTTTGTTATGTTATGTTTTATTTTATTTTTGTATAAGTTAATGAAGATGAAAGAAATAAAATTTTGCAGCGTACCTCTTTTCTGAAGTGTAACTCCTTTCCTGCGTGAAGTACTTATCACTTAACGCAGTAAGATTGAGTTCGTTTCGACGTGCGCTGAGGACGCGTCCCCAAGCGCGATCAATACATTCCAGGAACGAAATAAGTCTTCGCACCTTGATACGCGTCGAAAAAGAACTCCTCAGAGATTATAATCACCAGTTATGCTTTCGTCGACACTCGCTATCCACTGGCATGATGATGGCCATCCAGTCTACTCACTTGACTTCCAGCCTCTGCATGAAAAATCGAGGAGATTGGCTACTGGTGGAGGGGATAAGAATGTGCGAATTTGGAGAATTCAGATTTCCGACACAGGTGAGCCACAAAAGACCTCAGTGGAGTATCTTTCAACTCTCCGAAAGCATTCACAAGCAGTGAATGCTGTGCGCTTTAATCCGAGCGGAAATTTTTTAGCTACAGCCGGCGATGACGGCATGTTAATTATTTGGTCTCTTGCGAATAATATCATCCAAGAATTTGGTGTGCAAGACGATGACATGAAAGAGAGTTGGGTCGTTCATCAGTCATTCAATACAAACCTGGAAATTTATGACATATGCTGGTCACCTGATTCCAGTTTTGTTGCGACTGGGTCAATGGACAATACCACAAAAATTTACAATATTCTTACAGGCCAGAAAGTATCCGAGATGTCCAACCATTCGCATTACGTTCAGGGAGTTTCATGGGACCCCTTGAACGAGTTTCTCGCGACTCAAAGCGCTGATAGATCAGTCAATATACATTCCTTGAATGTTGAAACTGTCAGCTCTTCACCAGTCTTGAATATAACTTTGCACTCAAAGCTGACTCGTGCAGAAATACCAATTTCAAAGCTTTCGGATTCTCACATAACGAAGAGACAGCCAACTACGCAAAAATCTTCTAAGGAAACACAAGGTAATCGTTCAGAATCACAATTGCTAACCCGGAAGAAGCCGATGGAGGTGGATCTTACCATTAAGGATCCAATTTGTAAAAAGGTTACAAATTTGTATCATTCTGAAAATCTTCAATCATTCTTCAGAAGATTGACGTTTTCCCCGGATGGCAGCTTGTTATTAGTACCACTGGGTGTCTGTAAATATGAGGGCCTTAAAGGAAGTAGCTCTGATGGAGTCGCTGAATCAGTACCATTCAATACGGTTTACATTTATTCTCGTGCTGGTTTAAACCAAGCCCCTATTTGCCACATACCTGGATTACCCAAACCTGCTATAGCTGTGGCTTTTAGCCCTTTGAAATTTCAGCTATCAAGCGAGAATATTGTACCTGTGTTTGCGTTGCCATACAAAATGGTTTTTGCTGTAGCAACGCATGATGCAATCATCATCTACGATACAGAAAGACTTACGCCATTGGGAATTCTGTCCAATCTCCATTACCTAAGTATCACTGACTTATGCTGGGATAAAAATGGTCAAAGTCTCATGATCTCGTCAGCAGAGGGTTTCTGTTCCGTGATAACTTTTGAGGTAGAGGCTTTCGGCCCTACCTTGGAAAATAACTTTGAAGAGACAAAATCAAAAGTGACAAGATCAAATTTCACAACTACAGTAAGACCCGCTGATGAAAAGTCAAGAACTTCACCAGGATCTCACTGTAACCAAAATATGAATGTCCCGAGTATAAATGAAGCCGGCGCTGGGGTCACTTCTAATGTACCTAAAAGCTTGAGTAATAGCGGTGGAGTCACTATTGACTCATTCAGAGCGAGCGAGGTAAATTCTGATATTCTGGACACCCTTGAAAAGCAGCTGAAAACACAGGGAGCTTTGAATGATGTCGCATCGGTTGCAAAATATCAAATCCAACAGTTTATGGCAAACCCAATTGATGCAAAAAGCATAGCACTGGAAGCCCCGAAGCGAACAATTTCAGATGCGAGTATATCTGAACGTCCTCAAAAAAAGCGCATTACACCAACTTTAATCAATCAGTGATCAGTATTGGCTATGAATCTACTACTACATCAAATATTTTATTATTGTTAATGTAGCTGAATTTTCGAACATGGACATGAGCGTCGTCCAACTCGTTGATATGAAGCTCCTATAAATGACTCTATCAAAGCTTGTATCCCCAATGTGTTTATGTATATCCACACTATGGGCTAGTGGTCACCAATAGCTTCTTTCATATTTTTTCTTGCTTTTAAAATCATGTCGGCCTTGCGCTTTCGTAAAAAGTCAATGCGCTCATTTTCATCTTTTCCCCACTTTCCAGCGATAGGACTTGTTTCATTTTCTTCAGTGTTTACATCATACTTTTCTAATAAAGACCCAGTGTGCACCTTTTGATCTTTATTTGAGCCATTTGCCTCAAAAGTTGAATTGCTGGGGTGTTCGCCCGGTGGGAATGGTAAATTTCCATTTTCCATTAAAGCTTCAACAGTAGCCTCGACAGAGCCCGTATTCTCTAGGCTGTATTTCACTTGAGACACGGTTAAATGTGGCCCTATAGCTTGCACAACTTCAATCATGCTTTGAGTTACTTGACGACGTTGTCGAGAGTTTGTTTGCGGCACGGTTGACTGGCGAGCAGGGTCAGGAATATTAAACTCTTCAGGAACGGACTGGGGAATTGGAGTGATGAGCCATCTCAAAATCACTAGGATAAAAACCAAAGCTAGGACAAATAGAATTGTAGAATTATCCATTTTAGACTTGTTTTTTGTGTATGTAATTGATTCTGTCTGGAACTTTCAGACGGACGCCGCGCTTCGCGGATGTAAGATTACTCGATACACTCAAATTTTGCAGAGGTATACACTCCAAAGTTCGGGTATTTGAAAAAAACATGTCTAGTGAGTAAATGCTAAATTCGAATATGGAAGTTTTCTTTTCTACGACACGGCCTTTCCGCTTCTCTGGCAGTGGTTGTTGATTTTTACATCAAGATCGAATAAGGTCACGTGACTCGTTCCTATCTGCTATTGATGCGGGTGGGCGCAGGTGAATTCTGAGCACTTCGGACATAAATAATTCCTCGAGGTAAGAAATATGACGGGCGCAAACCCATCGAATAGAGAGAGGGAAGGGTTCCTTGAGGAATATTCTTTAATTAACCAAAACGGGGTCCTCTCAACAGATAGTGAGCAAGACTTAGAGACTGAAACTGAGTCTGAGTCGGAGGTTAACCGCGGTAGTGCTATTAATTATAGTTTGGACAGCTTTCGTGTGACAGAGAGAAGACGACTGATTAACGAAGATGACAAAAAAAAGCAATATCCAGGCTTTAAAGACTCTGCTTCTGCCCCGCTGTTTTTTGATGAACATTGCTCTAACTATATGAATTTTACGGACAACAATCCTACAACATATCATGCTGTATCATACTTTTCAGATATCTTTGAAAATTCTGGATTTCAATACAAAAGCGAGACTGAGAGTTTCGGATGTATGAAAAATGGTGGCTGCTTTTATACAAAGAGAGGTGGTCAGGCAATGGTGGCTTATGTTGTTGGCGGAAAGTGGGTCCCTGAAAATGGAATAGCAGCAATAGGTTGTCATGTTGACGCATTGACAATAAAGTTGAAGCCAACGTCAATAAAAGAAAGCATCCGTGGGTATGATTTATTAGGTGTGGCACCTTACTCTGGAGCTTTGAATCATTTGTGGCTTGATCGTGATTTGGGAATTGCCGGCACAATTCTCATTCGTGACAAATATTCAGAGAAAGTGGAGACAAAGTTGGTAAGTTCAGGCCGACATGCAATTTGCAGAATTCCTTCTTTGGCTCCACATTTCGGACCGGTTTCGAATATTCCTTACAACAAGGAGACAAAAATGGTCCCTGTCATGGGATTTGGAGCAACAGACTTATCGGCAACCGAGGAGGACAAGGAAAGCCCTTTGTTTGGAAAGCATTCGTTAAGTCTTTTAAGATACCTTGCCAAATTGGCGGATGTCAAAGTTTCGCAAATGATGCTGGTGGACTTGGAGTTGTACGATGTTCAGCCAGCTGCTCGTGGAGGATTATCCAATGAGTTTATGTTTGCCCCTCGAATCGATGATCGTCTTTGCGCTTACAGTGCTGTAAATGCGCTCAAGGAACATTCTAACGCGATTGACTTGGTAGAGTATGATGGGTTTCTGATTGTTCTCCTCGCCAACAACGAAGAGATTGGAAGTGCAAGCAGAACTGGAGCAAAGGGTAAACTTTTGAATAGTGTTGTTGAGAGAGTACTTGCTTCAAAAAAAAATCATTTTGCAGACTTACCACTCGTGTTTGCGAATTCGATTATTTTATCAGCTGATGTAACCCACGCTTTGAACCCAAATTTTACGGAGGCTTACTTAGAAGGGCACTATCCTGTACCTAACAAGGGCCTTGTCTTGAAGAAAGATGCCAATGGACATGTGATGACTGATGGCGTGGGTGTCGTCTTGATGGATTTTATTGCCAAAAAAAATGATCTTGAATTGCAACATTTCCACATTCGTAATGACAAGCCTTCCGGGGGAACTATCGGTCCAATGTTGGCTGTGGACACTGGGGCACGAGTCATTGATGTAGGATTGGCTCAACTCAGTATGCACAGTATAAGAGCAGCCGCCGGCTTCAAAGAGCCAGGAATAGGGATGTTATCGTTTGAGGCCTTTTTCAGATGCTGGAGGGCCGCGTTGGAGAAAATAGATTATAATTAGTGTTAATTGGAAATATTCACATCACGTCGCCTCTTTTTTTCACTGAAGTGTGATCTCGCGCAGATATTAGCTTACAATATTGCATGCAAATAGTGTTTGAGCACTTCGCGTGGCCAAAAGAGACTCCTATTTTGGAGCGGTGTGTATTTCGGCTGTGTTCTCGCTGGTAATTAGGAACTCTTTGTAAATGCAGATTTAATCTAAAAAAGAAGAGTAAAACTGGTCTTCAGCATCTAAAATCGTCAGCAACTTTTCTCAAATCTAATGCGAAAATTCATCACAAAATTTTGTGTTTTAAAATAATGATAAGTGGCTACTCGAGATCGTTCATTTCTTCGTTGTTTTTAAATTACATATTATTTATTGGTAAAAATTAAAGCACCATAAGGCCCGCCTTCAATAAAAGCACAAGTATAGTCATTAAAATCAAATTATTATTCTTCCTCTGGCTTATAGCACCACTTTGGAACGTAGAGGAAGATTGTGTGAGAAAGGAACTTTGCAGGGAATGTACTTGTGTCAGAGTTCCATTCATGAGTGTGACAATCAGAGGTGACAATGATCCTGAGCTGGATTGGATGTTCACTTCTGAGGGTATGGCAGTTGCAATCTGAAGGCCCAGTAACATCGTGACGCTTGTTTGTGTGGTAGCGGATATTTCAGAATCAAGGAGAAGTGACATTCTTGAGTTCGTTAGAATGAGGAAAAAGATTGGGGTGAAATATAGATTCTTTGTGTCGAGAGATCACGTTTAGTGTTCCCCAGAATTGTTTTCGTAGAACTCAAACTTGGTCAGGCGGAAATGAATGTGTTAAATAGGAAATTTTACTCGCGCAGTCGGAGTAAAAATTTGACGCGCGAAATGACTTCACTTTGCAGCGTAAACAACTTTGTACCCCTGATTCCCATACAGTACAGGTCAACAATCCGATCTAAAACGTGAATTCAAAACAACACTGTGCAGGCATAGCCAAATGCTTACAGCCAAATCATATTTTGGTAATCGTCTATAATTCTACCAATAAATAGCTAGATCAAAAAAGCTTTGATGTTGGGATTCTGAAAGAGATAGCTCGAGCGAACCAGTCCCCGTACTCTTTACACACTTTACCGTTTACCGACAAGAGAAACCACGTCATTGGGGGGTCATTCCCACCCCCGCTCTGAAGTCGGAATGTTCCTACATATTAAATCAAGTTTACCCAATGACACGCGAATCATGTCCTAAGTTTGACTTGCACAGAATAATTTTCGTGTGTAATGTTTCACTAAGATATTCTAAAAAAAATATTTAGGCCTTCAGCTGAAAGTGATCAGCAATCGATTGACTCTTACATTTTAACGATTTTAGCCAACCGACTCCTCGTTATCTGACTTTGTTGTTCTAAATCTTGCCCACCATGAACTTTTGTTTTTTTCCCTCTTGAACCGCAAAATTTCATCAACAGAAGGAGGGTCGATAGCGCTATCATCGTGCACGGATGATACATCGGATGCAACAGGCTTCAAAATATCTGCGGGAGGAACCACCGGGGGGATGACCTGGGCTCCAGTGATGAGACCATCCAATTCTGTTCTTCTCGAAGAAGGATTTCTGGCCAATTGGGCAGCTGTAAATCGTGCAGACAGACTGCCGTCATGAGACAAATCAGTAGGGATTTCTTGAATACTATTTCTGCGAGAAGATGATTCAGTCGCTCCATAAGTTCCACTTCCTGAATTATAACCCGAGTGAAAGGAAAACACAGACGATGTATCATCAAATACTGATCCCATGTCCTCCAAACTTAAGCCTTTTGTTTCAGGGAAAAGATAATGGACGCACAATATTGACAAAACACACGAAAAGGCGGGAATCAAATATGTTTTCCATTTAATAATGTCCAACAAAATGGGCGTCATTTCACCAACAATAAAGTTGAAAAGCCAATTAGTAGCAGTAGACGTAGCAGCACCTTTAGATCTAACTGAGTTTGGCAACACCTCATTCATCATCCAAGGAATTGGACCCCAGCTAGCACCAAAAGCAGCATTGAATAAAATTACAAAACCGACAACCACTTGTGGTGTATACTTATCATCAAGGAACAAAGAATAAGCAATAGAAAATAGCGAAATTGCCATAACAACGGCTCCAGATAAAAGTAAAGGTTTACGACCCCAGCCGTCCACAAGGTACCAAGGGGGGATAGTGCTCGCAATGTAGACTAAAGAATTGATACCTGTCATGAAAATTGCTGACCTTCCCACCCATCCAGCACTTTCAAAAATCATTGGCGCATAGTATGAGACGATGTTTATACCGTTTAATTGCGCAAACATTTGGGAAAAGCATGCAACTGATAATCTTTTTTTGTAACGAGAGAACATGTAAAGGTAGGATCTTTCACCGCCCTCTACACGTTGAATGAGGACATTTTCTTTGATCTGCCGAAATTCAAACTTTGCAATCTCATCTTCGATCACTCCATCCGCGTATAGATCACTAATGACGATCATACCCTCAATATCATGATCATGATCTAATAGCCACCGCGGAGTTTCAACAATAACAAAACTGCCCAAATAGAGTAAAAATCCCATAAAACATTGTATAAATAATGGAGAGCGCCATGACCAATCATTTTCCAAAAATGAAAAGCCATAATCAACCCATATACTGGTGGAGTATCCTATAATGTTACCTGTGAATTCGAGACATGCATAGAATCCCCTGTCCGAAGGTGGGCTAATTTCGGATTGGTAGCACGGAATGATAGTGGTGAGAAATCCTATAGCTACTCCACCAATTAAGCGACCAGCACCCAAAACTAGAATATTAGGGGAGGTGGCTTGAATTATCCCTCCAACCACAAAAATAAATGACCCCAAGCGGATTGTACGGCGACGGCCAATCTTGTCGCCGACTTTACCAGCTTCGAAGGAGGAAAATAAAGCGCCGATTTCCAAAATGGCAATCATGGTACCAATTTCAGCTGGACTTGGATTGTTGTAGTAATCCTTGAAGTATTTATTGGTCAATAAAGATGACATCAAACCTTGTTCGAACCCAAATAAAAATACACCGAGAGATACAAATATCGATGTAAAATTGAGAAGAAGTCTCCCAACAAGGAAAGACTCCTTGAGCTGATGAGGCATTTTAAACGAGTGCTGAAACAACAAGATCGATAAGGTATTTAATTCGGAATGAAGGGGCGGATGATATCTTGAATGCGAATATGGTTGCGGTGATTCGCGATCGCAAGCTTGATTGCGGGAGCGTGCTTTGAATTAAAACGCACGCAGGTGAAGGTCAGGGAAAACTCACGAAATGGAATTTTCCATTGTTACTTATTTCAAAATACACGCATGCAATTCGCTTAAATACTGATGACCTAAAATGCTGAAGATTGGATTTGTATTTTTGGATACAAAGTTTTGACTATCTAGAGAAGGGATCCCATGAAGTGATTAAGCTAACGAATATTGTTCAACCGTGAACTATTGAGGTGAACATTTATATCTAACCTGTCTGCGTCTTCTTCAATTCTTCTCAAGCGGTTATTCTGAGCATCCACTTCCTGTCCCATGATCTTAGCTGTACTCTTTAACTTCTTGGAGTAGTTTGATATTTGATCCAAATTGGAAGCGAGCTCCTTTTCCATCTCATCGTCTTCGGAATCATTTTCAAATTGGTATCTTTGCGCCTGCTGTATTTGCTTTTCCCCCTGATATTTGTTGAAGAGTTCAGAATTTGCGGTCTTTCCTGTGATTCCTTGCGTAAGGCGTTGCTCGCTAGCGTACATCTCCTTTCGATTAGTATCGCGAAGATATTTTTCCTGAACTTTTTCCGCTTTCAATTTCAGTTCCTGCTGACGCAATCTCGACTTCTTGTTAAATGGATTACCCGTTGCAGGAATAAAAATAGACCTGTTCAACCTTCCTAACTCTCTCACTTTTTCATTTGCGATCTTTGTCTGTGTATCTGCGAGCAACAAGTTTTGCTCGGCATTGTAGAGCCTTTCGGATTGCGATCCCAACATTCCAAGTGTATTTGTTCCTGAGGCCTCTGCTTCTTGAGCCATCCTTAATGTATTTCTTGTCAGGGCGACAGATTCCTGCTTAGTGAACCGAATGTCTTGCTTAATGGCTTCCACTTCCTCGTCTTCAGAGTTCACTTGCTCTTGATCGGATAAAAATTCATCAACTTCAACATTCAAATCTTCATCGGGTAACTCATTCAAATCTAGAGAGGAGTAGTCTGTACCAGCAGGTTTTCGATTCGGTCTTTTGATTTGCACTGGTGGGCGGTTTGTCGGTATGTCATTCAAATCAAGAGTCAGCTCATCATCATGCAAGCTTGATGAATTTCTTTCCCTTGTAGAAGAGTTATCATTTAAATACGCGTTTGAGCGAGAATCTACCAGCCTCTTATTTTTATAATTTATCTCGCTTGAGTATCCTGGTTGTGGTTTTCCCAAAGTGGTTCTATATGGGTTTGATCCATCCTTTTGGCTCCGAGAGCCATTTGACCCATTCCCGAGGTGACCGCTCTGACGCGGCGCATAGGGGTTGGAGTTTCCATTATAGTCACGTCTTGCATCTCCATCATCGGGACTAGCTTGTTCGCCGAAAGATTCCAGCTCCGGTGGTTGTGCGGCGTATGGGTTGTGTGTGGTATTATTAATATCAGCGTAGGGGTTTACTGGGGCCAAGCCTGGGCGCTGACTTTGCCTCTCGTGTGCATATTGCTTAAAAGCACCAAACTTTTCATGTCGACCATTAGTAGTTTTGGTGGAAATTCCCACTTTTTGCAAATCCTCTACCAACTCTTGTTCTGTTGGTTCTTTTTTTTTGAACAATTTTTTTATCCCCATGATAATCACTACTGTTGGAACGAAACGGCGCCCACGCCGAGACTTTTCTACGCAAAGGAGGCGAAGCTGTAATATGCAGTACAAATGATAGAAATTATGAAGCACATGAGAAATAAAGCCCCACTAACTCCAAGTTTCTAATAAGCGAACATCAATTTTTAATTCCCTTAATGCGCTTCAGAAATTTTTTGTTGCTGTTTCTGAAAGAACATTTGCAGTCAATCTATAATGTGTCAATAATATTCGTTTTGTAGAGGATGATGGTTTTCCCTTCTTTCATTTCTCATTTTTACCCCGCAAAATCGAAGAACGCGTGCAAGAAAAGAGGGTTACGTATGGAGTTTGGACAGCTTTTAATGGTAATTGAGCCATGTGAGGTTAATCATGTTCTTCTTAAGTTTTCTTTTGATGAGTTTACAAGTGGTGATTCTAAATTTTTTTTTTTCTTCTCACGTCGCCACCGAATCATTGTATTTTATAGTGCTTGGTGTTGAAGTAGTAGGGCTTCGCAGGACTCGAAAAAAAAGAAAGTGAAAAAAAAGCGAGAAAAAGCGAAAAAAAGAAGCACTCAAGCTAGCGAGATTGAAACTTTGTTTCATTCTCTCATTTAGGATCGTTACATTTGTCTACAAAAAGAAAATGCAAAAGCCGTCAATAATTGAACCAGACCCCAAGAGAAGAAAATTTGATCGGTTATCTGAAGTGAAAAGCATCACTGTTCTGGGTACAGAAGTAAGATTGAATGGAACAATATCCCCACATCACATAATTCAAAATGATGACATGGACTTATGTTCACCCCAAAGCGATAAAAAATACTCGACCTCGAGTGACTGTACATGTGGCTATCTACATGGACCGGGAATAGGTGATCACGACACAATGGCAGTAGGTTTTAGTTCAAATATGATGCGAGGGCCAGATTGAGGCCAAAATTGATCACATATGTGAATCAAATCATTTGTAACATTATGCATCATCAACTTTCGACTGAAAAATTGAAAGTAATTCCTGAAAAACGGGCCTTCAGAAAGTCAGACGCCTGAACATTAATTTCCAATTTGAAATGCATATCCCTGAATTTTGGTAATAGCTCGAGATTGTGAGGAGTATAATGAAAAGTAAAGCGTACGCACCCGCCTCGAACAAGATTATTTCAGCCTGTTCAATCAGAAGGAAAAAATAAACTTAAATATGAGAACACGTCAATCTATAACTAGCAATCAATTTAGCCCGAAGACTCAGCCAGTTGCGTTTTTTTGCGCACGTACGCAATAAATCTTCTTTACGTAGCCAAAACTGGGGTTGACTTTTAACGCTTAATCGATATCTCAGAGAATTGAAAATAAAAAATAAGATTTGACAAATATGAAAAGGGTTTTGAAGAAGATGCCCGAAAGTTTAAACCACCTCGTGGTCCATGAGATTTGGAAGATGAAGGAAGGATTTCTATAACCAAGTTTATTGAACAGCCACCATTAATTCAAAGTTTTTGCAACAAGCCCTTATTAGTTTGCGCTTGAAGGTTGGTTTACACGTCGTTTGTTTCAGATCACACATATATAGAGGGGTTTTAAACAACAAATTTGATCTTCTTTAACCCTTCCGTTTTTTATTTTTTTCAAAAAAAAATAATTAATTTGGAAGATTCTTTTAGTCTACGAAATGACACAAAAGCCGGGAGAGAATTGAGCTTTCTTCAAATGCTTGCAAAGCAAATAAGAGAAGACTAAGTCTCCGAAGTCAAAAAATTTGAAACATCAAAAATACGTCATGTTAGTGAAGAAATTGACTCAAATGGTTTGTCTTTTGAAAGAAGGCTTGATACGAAAGGAAGAGTTGTTTGATTTGAAATAAAAAGTTTTCGTGGGATGTTGTTGGACAGCATCCGAAAGAGCAGAGTTTTTTTAGAGGTTGTATGTTTTGCGTTTTTCCTCCGCAATGATAAAATACTTTACCAAAATTTGAAGCAGTCAAATATTGCTACCGCCTACTTCAATAGTACGGGAGATTACCCTAATATAAACCATGCCCAGTATAATTGTGTTGTCACCTTACGAAAAGCGGGTTGCATTATCTTTCCGATTTATTCCAACCTTTCTAATGCTTAACTTTCTTCTAAATATTATTTTAATTCTTGTGTATGTGCTTTCGGTTTTATTATCAGAGTTATTGCTTGGTGTATTATTAGTAGGGACGAAAACAACACAGATAAAACTGGTTCATGCTGGACCGCTCCATTTAAAAGATTTTTTGACATCGAACTTGCGAATCACAAATCTATATATTTACATTTAAGTACTACTGCGACTGAAATAAAATGATCGATTTTTATAAGGGATCTATATGCCAATATTTTACAAAAGTTCGAACGCCCTAATTCTGTAAAGGCGTTCTTAACGAGAAATCTGCTGAGAAATTTGATGATAGGAATACTATTTTGGAAGTTGGGTATGCACACATGAGAACTGCTCAATACATACTTAGTTCAACTCCTTCACCTCTTTAACGATCTCGTCAAAAGCCTCTCTATACTCATCCGCTTTCTCGGCGTTTTTCTTCGACTTGCCTCCACCTGGAACAATCAAGACACAAGATGTTGGTCTTTTAGTTGCGCCCGCAGAGCCCAAGTCTTCCTTTGATGGAATGAATACGAAAGGAACCGAGGAATCCTCACACAAGACTGGAATATGAGAAATCACATCCGCAGGGGAAATATCTCCAGCAATCACAACAAGGCCCTTTTCACCCTTTCTCAATGCTTTGACGACTTCCTTAACACCTCTTTTGACATGTTTGGCCTTCGAGGCCTTCTTCACAGTCTTGAGAACTTTTTTGTTCAACTTTTTTGGAGCAAGTGGTTTAGCAAATGGCAAAACAGCAACCATACGCTTATCATAGTTGTCTTCAGGGACTTCTTCGACCTTTTCCTTTTTACCCATTTTGAATGTTTTACTTTCTGATCTTTCGATCCAAGGATACTTTTTTTTACTTTTTCATTAACGGGATGAGTATCCTGACTGTACGGGTTTTTTTTTTGAGTCCCAAAATGCTGAATGTACGGATCCATCGCAGTTGCCGCAGGATTTGGTCCAAAAACGCGACGGCGCTTCCTTGTGACGGGGGCGGTGGACAAGCATAAATAAAAAAGAACGATCATTGAATTATTTCAAATATTTTTAAAACACTGCAAGAATTTGCAAAATCATAATTCTCTTGTTGACGTCGTTCTTGACTAGTGGTGCTAAGTCTACTTCAGCTGCGGCGGCAAGCTGCGCCGAACAAGCACATATGTACACGTTTCAGTTATGCCTTGAAAAAAAAAAAAAAAAGTAACATATTTTAGTAGACATGAAATAGAAGAAAAAATAAAAAAAAAAAGAGTCTTGGCCTATTATGTTATAACGTATCAAAAGTCATATACAAATCAAATTATCCTTGCAGGGGCATTCTTGGTTGTAATGTCGGACATCCTTACATCCGAGAAAGAAGAGGAAAGTGTTTCGTGGTTAGCACAACTAAACTGTTTCTTCATTTATGTAGAATCATGTACGTTCAAGGTTCGGGTAATCGAAACTTTCGAAAGCGGAGGCAAGATCAATCTCTTTCGAACCAGGGCTCTTCAGGGCATCTTGTTGATGATAAAGCAAGCCTCTCTTCCACAGGAAATAATGTTGCAGAAAGCACCAAAGTGAAGCAATATCTAAAGAGACAAAGTAGTCAGACCGAAATTGTAACTCATGCGTGCATCAAAATGATTTTATGCGACTCAGAAGCAGCTAATTTGACTCTGGAAGAGCTCGAAGCTTTGCAACAAGAGTTCGAATTAGAATCTATTTACTTATCCGAAAGCGATCCACTTAGCGTTGATAGGATTGTTACGCTTCACGGCAATTTGGATTGCGTCCTGAGATGTGCTATCTACATTTCCTTCTTGACGCGTTCAAGAGCGAATAATATTTTGAAGAATGAACCGTTTACACTCAAATCACAAAATTATCAGATGAATGTTTTAATCGAGACCGACGAGTTGTCAATGAAGAGACTGGCAGAAGAGCTACCCCCAGAGTTGATTGACATAAGTCAATATGAGACGAACCCTGGATTACAATTGGCAGCACTCACTGGGGACTTCTTATTTTTATTTAAAACCTTAAATAATTTTTGTCGGAACTTTAAATATGTGGCCTACAAAGCAGACGAAGATATTGATATTCTTCAAGTCATCAATGTTCACGATGGCGAAACCCTTCATTCCCGCCTCGAAAAAGAAAAGCACAACCTAACTATGAACAACTCTAATGTATTGAGATTTGTCTACCGAGCCCCTTAACCTCCACAGGCCCTTGAATGACACACAGTGGACTAATTTTAAGTTAGTTCCCAATTTTTCCCAATTTTTCCCAATTTCTTTCGGTTCTTTTTCTTTTCGATTTTTTTTTCTTGGATCTTTTTATACTCTAGTTTCAATAAATCACACAATTGTATATATAAATTTCTTTTAACTACTCTGTCTCATCTTTCTTAAACTTTAGCTACCTCCTCGCCTCGGGATTTGCGTGAAATAGATGCAACACGATCACCAAGAGACAACGCCAAACCTTGACCCTTCGATCTAATCCTAACATGTCCGATAATAGGCCCATCAGCTTGCTTTTCAATACATAAATTGGCCAACGCATCTTCTCCAAATGAAGATCGAGAGTACAAATTTGCAGCCAAGAAGTGGCATTCCTCACCAACAATTGCACCAGGAGTCAAACAAGTCATATTTGTACCTTTCATCAACTCTTCCAAGTACTCCTTGAGTGATCCCATTTGAGACTTGATCGTGATTTTATTCTCCCATTCAAACTCATTCCACATCTTGCGGAACACACTCTCCGAGCATGTTGCAGGTTTGATATAATCCATAATATCAACATGTACATCGTTTAAGATAACAATAGTAGACTCATCAGAATGTCTTCCATCATAAACGATATTACCAAAGATTACACCCGTGTCAGCAGAAGTCACCTTGACAGTTACCGATACTTTGTGAAAGCCATGAGGCCCAATATTTGCGGGAGAAGGTTTGTCAACAACTTTAAGATCACCCAAGGTAGCAAATTCCACAGACAAATTGCGCATGGTGGTGGTGGTTTGGTTCACCAACAACACATCCAAAGTGACATCAAACTGATGCACTTTAACAAAAGCTTCCGCGTAGATTGGGTCCGAAAAGCCAGTCAATTGTAAAATTTTGTTAAGTTTAGAAGACAAATCTGCACTCTTTCCACTCAAGCCAGAGACAACTAATGATTCTTCTTCTTCAGTATTCTTGTAGCTATTGTGCTTTTCAAAATGTCTGAAAGAAATAGCATCATCAATGCGAGCAGCATTACTATGGAAGTCCTTAGCCTCTTCTTTGGTCTTGTTTGCGTGGTCACTTTCGATTTGAGCCTTAAATGCATCTTTTGTATCTTGCAAAAATCCCTCAGAAATGACCCTGCTGTCTTCTGCATCAGTTAAAAACTTGATGCAAGCAAGTATTCTGTCAGCTGAATCCTCATCAATTTTTTGGGCCGCGACGGATGTTTCACCCACTCTCAAAATTGAAACCATGATCAACAAGGCCTCTGCTCTCAAAGCGTTCAAATGTTTCTCAGTAGTTTTGAGACTCTCCAATCTCAAAACAAGCTTTACTAAGGTAGAAGCAAGTACAGACGCCAAGTAGAAGTCACCTGCCAAGATAAGCTTTCGGATTTGATATTCTTCTTCATCCTCAGTAGTAGTATATGCAGCAGACAAGGCATTTTCAGTCGCGTATGTTCCATCGGGCAAAATAGTAGGACCCCTTTTTGCAGTAGATGCTGTGATGGAAACCTTATCAGTCGAGCTTTCAGCATCATCGATGTTAGTGTTCACATTCACCAAAATTGGAACCTCACCAATGTTTGATCTCAAGAATTTCCAGGACTCTCTCACCGACGCTTCGTCCTCGGAATACTCACCCAAGATCCAAAGAGCCCCACGATAAACCTTACCAGATTTGACGCCCGATAAGCTCGTGACTAACTTCTCAATAATAACATTTCTCGACTCTGGAAATTTCTCGACCACCTCTTTCACGAAAGTAATCACATCGCAAGCTGCACTTGTGGAAAGGTCACCAATCGATTCTAATAATAAGTCTATAACATTTGTTGCAACTTCACCAAAATTGATCGCAAGCTGATGAATAGCGTTGACTAGCAATTGTCTATACTCAGAGCTCTTGTCATCATTAGCGGATGATGATCTTTGCAATTCGTTCTTCAACAATTTCACGACATCTTCCACATTTCTACTGCTGATCAACAGAAGAGTAACTTCGAGCGCTTTGCGACGAACGTCGATATCTTGGGTGGATAAAACGCCTAAAATGTCCAAAGACAAACTTTGCAAGAGTCCAGGGTGTCTCTTGTTTAATTCGTTAATACGTTCCAAGGTGATGATTTTAACATTGTTGTCGGCTTCTTTAGTCGCCAACTCGACAAACTTGGAACCGGCCAAAACCACGGATTGGGATGAAGTAGACAAAACCGTCAAAGTGATAGCGGCCTCGTAAACAACCACATCAGAGGATGTTTCAAGAATTGCAGTGATAAGACTTGCATACTGAACTTTCAAAGTCGAGGAAGACTTTGCGTCCTTTCTGATAAATTCCACGAAAGCCAACTGCAAAAGCGGGTCCAAATTTTCGATGGAATACATGTTATCTTGAATGTATTGTAAAGCCGAATCCCTGTCCAATTCGCCCAAACAAACAAAAGCATTTCTCTTACAGACTGAATCGAACTCCTCACTTAAAAATTCAAGAATTAAGGCTGGTGCATCTGGAATCAAATGATCAGACACTTTGTAAATAGAGAAGAGAGCAAACACCGCATTCTTTCTCACATAGGCATGACGGTGAAGCAAGCACTGACGTACATTGGGCACCAAAGTTTCCAAAAGTTCAGGCTCCTTTAATTTGCACAAATACCTCAAGGTGTTGCCCCTCACATACTCGTTAGGATGTTGCAAATCATGTTGAATAGCATTGCACACAAGAATCATTTCGTGTCTCATCTTTCCTTCCTCATCATGTTTGGGGCAAACCTCCCAGTAGAAGTATAACAACTTTTTCAATTCCTTGTTTTTAGATGGCATAACAAAGCGAATGATATGCATCAACAACTCTGGCATGGCGTCTCCGTTGAGAACGGAGATGATAATCTGTTTCATAGTCGAAATTTTAATCTCATCCTTTGACTTCTCCAAAAGGGACTTCAATTCACTGACAGATTTTTTTGCCGTGGTATTCGGCTCATAAATCAAAGTATACCCTGAGGCAGTCATTTTAGCAAGCAACGGGCGACTGTTGTTTCTCTCGGCTGGGTGGACGACGTGTAATTTTTTTGAGGTTAACACCGTGGAGGAAATCGCGACAGGTGATTTCTCTCACGTGCACCTTGCCCAATTCGGATTAAGAAGGGAGAATGCTACTTTGCTTAAATTGAAAAAAAGAAAAAAGAAAAAAGAAAAAAGAAAAAAGAAAAAAAAAAATTAAACAACGAACAAACAAACAAACAATAGAAATACTCAGGCGGTATATAATTCAGATGATAAGAAGGAGCATGTTTTCCTTTATTCCTATTGGTGATGTAAACGCGAATGTCATTAGATTATCATTGCAAGAGTGATTTGCATATATAAATTATTCTGAGTCAGAATCGGGGTTAGCGAGAAAAAGTCTGGGCTGTTCATCCTCGCTTTCTTCATTATCACTTTCTTGACTTGAATTCTCGCGATCACGATTGTAGAAGTCAACCAGACTGTTGTCTCCATTGTCAAACTTGAAACCCTGGTGTTGATAGTAGATATCGACATTACGATCATTGCTTATACTGCCAACTGATCCAGTGGATGAAATAGTGCTTCCCCGACGCGAGTTTGAAACTTTGCTGAGTGAACTTTGAAGATCGCCTGCGGTGGATATCGAAGCCAAAGTGTTGACACGCTCAAGTGAATTTGTTCGCGACAAACCTCTGAGACCAGCTGAGGGCGTTGATGATTTTGAAGTCACAGGTGTGATTGTTTTGTTTTGTAGGGTACTTGAACGCCCAAGAGCCCCAAACTTATTTGTACTCTCTCCTTCATCAACTTCTGCAGCAAGTAACCTTGGTTGTAGATGTCCGTGTTTTAATTCAACACCGCTGGACTTTTTGGTTCTGTATCCTGTACTGCTTACCCCTCTGGTAAATTTTTTTGTACTTTGCATCATGAGATCACGCTTTTCAACGGGCACGATACCAGTTGGAAGTTTCCACTTACCTGGTCCCGCTTCATTGAATGAAGTGCCTGCACCCTTCCTCAACGCATCAACGTAATTGGATTTCTCCCCTTCCCCAGGGCGAAGATTGAATGCCATTTTTAGAGCCGCTAAGCTGACATGACGAGTGGAGCCGGCACTATAGACTGAGCTCATAGACAGCATCCGTGTGTGTGTTGAAGGATGATTTAGGTGAGCCAGTAGAGATTGCATGCCATCGGGTACGACTTCCGTACTCGAAGCGAAACCTGGACTGATAAATTTGTACAGTCTGTTGATTTCGTTCAATTCTCCAGGAGTGCTCTCACTCACAGAGTCGTTAATTTCATCCCAATTGACAAGAAAGCTAGAATTGGTACCTGTAGTAGAATTTAAATAAGATTCTGACTCTTGATTTGAATTTTCGGCAGATGTGTTTTGAGAATATGCGATGTCGCTTCTTTGAAAACTATCATTTGACCCACTCGGAGTCTGTTCTCTCATGCTAGTCTGTGATTCCGCGTTTCCAAAGTCAGTGCCTCGGAACGTAGTACATTGCGGAACGTCCGAAGGTTCTCTAAGGTGATTGTTGGGCCCTTTGTGGTCTGTCGAGATGAAACTGCGTCGCACACTGCCACTCTCAGTGTTATATTCAGGGGAGCTTAAACTTCGTTCAAATGAGGAATTTTCTGAGGAAAATTCTTTATGACTGACTGCACTTTCGTATTGTAGTTCCCCGTCCTTACCGTTGTAAATGTCTTTCGTTTCTTTCAAAGCCTGTGTCATGTCCTCGCCGTCAGATATGAAAAGTTTTTGTTCATAAATTGGATGAGAAAGAAAGTCTGATGGAGATTTAGGTGAGTCACCAAAATCCTTGGGTGCATGCAATCTTTGCTTTGACTCGATTGGCATGGAAACCAAGTTTTGCTGGCCCAGCACTATTGAAGCATCTTTCTTATTTTTTTCTTCAGAGGTGCGAATGATATTTAATGGGAATGTTCCTTCAGAAGAATTTAGATGTGATATAATTGGACGACTTTCTGTGAAGGCCGTACGGTAATTTTCGGATTCTACCCTCATATTATCTATTTCCCGTTCAAGACTACCTATGACATCTGACAAGTTATGAGATGACTTAGACTTTGTCTCCGACAGTATGAAACTCTCTGGAGGTGGTTTTCTAGTGAGATTTGCTCGCGGGGAAGCATGAGGTTCCTTTGAGAGATATCCTTGGACTTGTTTTTCGTGTGGTATTTCAGAGAATTGGGGCTTGAGGCTTTGTGTAGGTTGGCTCAATTTGTGCTGAAGATCCAGATTTTTGCTCTCTTGATTAATATAATTTGAGTCCACGGAAGACATGCTCAGATTCTGTGCACGAGGGCTTTTGTAATCCAAGTTTTTAGATGGCTGTAATTGAGATGTCGCTTTGGATTTCAACGGTTCCGAGTCTGCATTCCTACCTTTGGTCAGAATAGCATTATGAGACAAGTTCTTCTCAGTTACCTTTATATGATGATGACTGTCACTCGAGGAAAATATAGATGATATTCTGGAGCCAAAAAGTTTGCGCTTATCTTGAGACATTATCTGGGTTAGTAACTGTTCAAACGGAGAATGACTTTCCCGGAGAGCGCATATACCCGCAGCTCATGTCAAATGCAAGAGCGTGCACGTGAGTTATTGCCAAGCACCGAAAGGTCCATTAATAAAATTTCCCATTTTACAGCAAAAGGTATCGAAAATTACGATCCCATAGTAATAATCTCGATGAATAATAATAAAATAACTTATAAAATTGGTTTCGATTCTGAAACTAAACTTAACATCTTAATGTGTCGCTTTGTCAAGGACGGCTCTTCAACAAGTCTGGGAAGTTTTTCGGAATGAAAACAGACATACATTGAGGAAGAATAGGGTCACCTGAAACTTCCTTGTTTTTACTATTTTTCTTTATTCTTTTTCTATTTATCAATAAAAATTGATGCACACCTTGTTTATTCCAAATCTTCAAGTATCTACTTTACTGGTGATGTCCATCCTGTGTGCAACCGAAGTTGCGAGGGGATTTAATGGAGCAAAAAAGCTGAAAAAAAAAACTCTTCCTTCACTTCAAAATTTATTCAAGAATGTCACAGAAAGGTCTGTATGATTCTGAAAATTAACTAGACCAAAATTGAAACTAACATCTTTAGAAAACCAAACCGACAATACAATTGCCAATCCCGATGTCGTATCTCACTATAAGATAGGAGGAAACATATCGAGTAGCGCTATGGCTTTAGTCAGAGCAGCTGCAAAGGAGGGTGCCAAGGTTTTTGACTTGTGTGAATTAGGTGACAATGCTATGAATGAGGGACTTAAGACTTCTGTGGGCAAAAAGGTCCCCAAAGGAATCGCTTTTCCCACTTGTGTGAACCCAAATAACATTCCCGCTCACTGTTCACCTGAAAATGCGGAGGACGAGACCAACTTTACCCTCAAGAATGGTGACGTTGTCAATATCATGCTTGGAGTTCAAATTGAGGGCTATCCTGCAATTGTTGGAGAAACCTTGGTTGTCGGTGAGTCCACAGATGCGCCCATCACGGGACAAAAGGCCGATTTGCTCCATTCCGCTTGGAACGCTAGTGAGGCTGCTGTCAGACTTTTGAAACCCGGAAATAAGAATTGGGAAATCACTAACACAGTTGATAAAATTGCCAAAGTATATGGAACTTCAGCTGTCCAATCCATGTTGTCTCATAATCAGGAGAAGAACGTCTTGTACGGCCCTAAGGAGATTATTATCAATCCTGCGAAGGAACACAAGAATCAGATGGAATCGCATCGTTTCGAAGAATTTGAGGTTTATGGTTTGGATATTTTGATCTCTACCTCCAATGAAGGTAAAGTGAAAAAGTCTAAGTTCAAAACCACTCTTCACAAGTTGACGGGCAACAGTTACTCCTTGAGATTAAAATCTTCCCAAGAAGCCTTGAAGCAATTCAAGGAAAAGGTTGTGGGCCCTTTCCCAGCAAACGTAAAGATTTTCGAAGAGCCAAGAAAAGTGCGTGTTGGTTTGATCGAGTGCAGCAACCATGAGGTTGTTTTGCCTTATGACATTATGGAAGAGAAGTCCTCCGAGTTTATTGCCCAATTTTTTACAACTGTGGCCATTACTCCAAAAGGAACTGTGAAGTACACTTCGCCAGTTTTCGATGCTTCGTTGTATAAAACTGAGAAGAAAATAGAAGACGAGGAGCTCGTCAAACTCATTTCTACCCCTTTGCCAACCCAAAACAAGAACAAGAACAAGAACAAGAAGAAGAAGAAGACTACTAAAACAGAGGAGCTGACCGAGAAAGCTGAATAGATGCGAAAACTGATCAAGAACATCAATCCTACTTTAAACGCTTCAAACTCAGCTTAGTCGTATAGTATAAATTCTTAAATTCTTAAATTCATAGGTAACAAAACGCGTTGTACGTTTTCAATGTAAGCTATAAAAAAAGTTAATTATCAGCAAGTCAAAGCGAACTTTTATGATAACTTTGATTCTTGATCAGACCCCTCTAAGCGTCAATAATTTTTGCTGTATACTGGGTCACCCACTTAATGTAAAATTTGCATTACTACTTGAAGATATTTGGACACAAATCCTCAAAAATTTCTTCGGTAATAATTTACGAAAGAATTCCATGCCAACCTCCATTCTTTGTGCTGAAGCTTTTTGCTGTACATATCAAAGTCGTGCTTCTCAAGTCTCTGTAAATAAAGTGAAGTCGGAATAGCTAGCATAAATGGAACATAAATGACATCAGGCAATCCCTTTCTCCAGTTTTTACTACTTTTAAGAAGTAAAGTGTCCCTCGACCGTTGCTTGACAATATCAGACACATCGACCTTGATCTCTTTCAATTTTTCCCTGGCAGTTAGAAGGTGATCGTTAGCAGTGACGGCTGTTTCATAAATGACATTCTTTAATTTTTCTTTTGTGTCTTTGATCTCTTCTTCACGCGACAAATGTCCCTGTGAAAGTCTTAAAAGGGCCTCTTGAGAGAGTTCGTACTTTGTCATGAGGTCCACAGGAAGGGTCACATGATCCCTAGTTGAGGCATAGAAATTCATGCCCAAAATCATTGAGCTCACAGCAGTTGCTTGTCCAATGTGGGCAGCGATTTCGCTAACTTTGCTTTGGAGTGGGGTTGATAATTCTAACATGTGAATTACTGAAGGCGAAATTTGAGGAGATAACAAGATTGCCTGCGTGGCATAGTTGAGCTGGGAGTATGTTCCTTCACCATAAGAGCAAATATCTGAAACACTCGAAAATTGTTTGTTATTAAGAAAGTGTCTTCTTGTTTGTAAAAATTGGTGAAAGTAAGAAATGTCTAAATTGAGACCATTTCGAAGCCCGTCACGAATCAAAAATGCGACAGGCTCCCCGATGTCACCAGTGTCAGAAAATGCTTTGGAGATGAGTTCAGACCAAAATTTAAATTTCATATCAGCAGTTGTTACACCGAGTGACTTGCTTAGTTGGTCCAGGGCCCTAGCGGCACGACCGTCCGAAGACCCGCCCCCAGTAATTTTGTTTACCTCGAGAGCAAAAGCTCGGATAGCTATAAAAGTATTTCGGGCTGGTTCTGGAATATATTGAGCCAAAAGATAAGACAGCCTATCATTTGCCTCTAGCAATGCATTGACATTTTCAACAGAGTTCTCAAGCTGAAGTTCGTATGATCGCAGGCGTGCTTGCAGAGAGAGAGATCTAAACAAAAGCTGAGCTCTAAGTTTACCATGTAACATCGAAAAAGGAAAGGAAAAAGAAATACTTCTCAAGTTGTGAATGTCAGCAGGAAAATTTGATTTTCTCCAATCACGAAACCTCTTTAATTTTCTCCTTGCAATTTGCGTGGTTGCCGATTTCCAATGTTCTCACCAAGACCTTCATACACGAAGCACGAAGCACGAAAAAAAAAAAAAAAAAAAAAAAAAAAAAAAAAAAAAGGACAGATCGAATGAACCGATCGCTCGCATCAGTGAACAGAAAGGAAATTCCCTAGGATTAACCAGAAGTATGAAGATCGAGTCTCTTAATCGTACAGTTTATTTGGACATTGAAATCTCCGGAAATAAAATTGGTAGGGTTGTGCTAGAGTTGTTTGAAAGCAAGGCTCCTAAAGCTTGTGTGAATTTCTGCAAGCTTGGCCCCAAGTATGAAGGCACCTACTTCCATCGTGTGATCAAAAACTTTATGATCCAAGGCGGAGACATTGTTTATGCCCAAGCCAATCATTATAATGATAACCAAGTTGGTGCAGGACTTCATCCAGATGGTATTACTTTCGAAGATGAAAATTTGGATCATAATATGGAATGTTCATTTTTGCTCTGTATGGCAAACTCAGGAGAAAACTCAAATGGCTCCCAATTTTTTCTCACAACTGCCTCTGCACCACATTTGAAAGGAAAGCATACGGTCTTTGGCCAAGTCAAACACGGAAAGTCAGTAGTGAGAGAAATCGAAAGAGTGAGCACCACTCCCGAGAACGTGCCACTTGAAAAAGAGCTTCCTGTCATCACTAAATTCGGTGAATGGTCTGAGGGTGATGCAGTGCCTGTCTTCAATGCTTGCTACGACCAGATTGCTGGTGATGTATACGAGGAGTACCCTGATGACGATGAGCATATTAAAAAAGACTCCTCAAAATCGGTTTATGAAGCCTCACTAATAATCAAAGAAAGTGGAGGGGCTTTATTAAAGAAGGGTGAGTACAAAAATGCGATTTTCAAATTCAAGAAATGCCTTCGGTATGTGATGGAATATATTCCCGACGAGGATCAAGAACCGGAGTACTTCAAAAAATTTGCGGACCTAAAAAAAAAGGTCTATCTCAATTTGTCATTATCCTGCGTCAAATTGAAGGACTTCGGTAGGTGTGTTGATTATTGTACGTATCTTTTGGATATGGAACTCACTGAACAAGAAAGAGCCAAAACGCTCTTCAGATTGGGACAGGCCATGATCGCGGCAAAGAAATATAAAGAAGCAGTTACAATTTTGGAGCAGGCGGGCATAACAATGAAAGATCCAGCCATAGAGAAAGAAAGGATTCGTGCTGAAAATCTACTTCAGAAGCAAAAGGATACAGAAAAGGCGAAATACGCAAAGTTTTTCAAATAATTGCAGCATTCAAATGGTGAATAAAGAAAACCACAGAAAGAAAAGAAAATAACAGAAAGAAAATCGATGACAGGATAAGAAACGGGAACATAAATAGGCCAAATGGTAATGTGATAAGCTTAGGGTTGTTGGCCTCTGTCGCGAGAAATTTCCGACCATCACAGAGACAATTTTTTGGGAACAATTACTAGACGAAAATATTTGAATCTTTAAGTGAGTCTTGCGGGGTAATCCGTTGACAAAAAAGAGGAATGTAAGTGAAATGAGTAAAAGCAAAACAAAATCCCCAGATGCTGTAGCCTTATCGAGATCAATTGTGATGCAGATCTGACCGTCGACGCGCCTTTTTGGGTGATTGAGATTCCGCCCGCGCTTTATCGATTTACAGAGATTTAAAACATTGAAAGGATATTCTTCTTTATTGCCAGCGAAAACATACCAACTACTTTTAAGCGAGATGCTATACGAAGAAGGAGATGGTCATGAACTAAGCATCGACTTAGAGCCTCTCATTGACACGGAGAAACCCTCCGCAGAGCAGCAATCGTTCAATGCTTTGTCTTTGGATGCCAAGTTTGAGCGTTTGACTCACCTTGTTCAGCAATCACAGGTTTACTCTCAAATAATATTGGAAAATATGATGGAAAAGGCTTTGAACAAAAAACAGGCCCAAAAACCAGTCGGAAAAGCAGATTATGGACACGAGACTATAGATTTAGAATCCTCGCATGGAAATGCACCCGAAAAAAATGGTTCTGAAAGTGACATCATTTCGGTGAGACGTTCTTCTAGAATTTCAAGAAAGCTGGAGTCTCTCGAAAACATGGCACATTCTAAAAAGAAGAGAACAAACAAGAAGGCACGTACAGAAAAGCAAGCTGACACGCCAACAGGTAAAGCATCTGCGAGGACTCTAGAAACAAAAAGAGCAATAGAAGCTGCTCAAACTGGCCATAATCAAAAACAACCTTCCATAGTTTCAGGTTGTATAATGAAGGACTATCAGCTTGATGGATTGGAGTGGCTCGTTTCTTTGTACGAAAACGGTCTCAATGGAATTTTAGCCGATGAAATGGGGCTAGGAAAAACATTGCAATGTATTTCGCTATACGGGTATTTGATAGAACACGGAATAAAAGGGCCATTCTTAGTCGTGGCTCCTCTTTCGACAATCGCAAACTGGTGTAAGGAATTCCAAAAGTTTGCTCCAGGAATACGCGTCTTACAGTACGTGGGTAACAAAGAAAAGAGAGCACAGATGAACCTTGGAATGAAACATTTGCCTAATGTTGTGGTAACTTCCTACGAAATATTGATCAGAGACCATTCAAAGTTTGCAAAGGTCAACTGGGAGTATTTAACTGTTGACGAAGGCCACCGACTCAAAAACTTTCAGTCGATACTCATTCGTTATTTAAAGAAGCTTAATGTTGGAAATAGACTACTTCTCACAGGAACGCCACTACAGAACAATTTAAAAGAGCTTTGGTCATTGTTGAATTTCATACTTCCGGAAATTTTCCATGATTTAGACCTCTTCGAGTCATGGTTTGATTTTGATGGCATTACAAGCGTGGACAATGAAGGATTGATGCAAAGTGAACGAGAGATAGTGAAAGAGAAGATTCAAACAGAATTTGTGAAGCACTTGCATTCAATTTTACAACCGTTTCTTTTGCGCAGATTGAAAGAAAATGTAATTCGAGATCTACCGCCGAAGAAAGAGTATATTATATTTGCAGAATTAACACCCATTCAACAGCTTTTCTACAATGGAGCAATAGATGGTTCACTTTACAAAACTCTCGTTGAATTGTACCTCAAGGAATATTTACTTCAAAATCATCCACACATCATATACGATGAGAAAGGATTGGAGTTTGTGGATCAAATCTTGGGGCAACGGTTTGGCCCAGAGGTAATAAGGAAAAGAAAGAGAGTAAGCAATTATATTGATCAACTGCCGGATTTTCTGGAAGATGAGCCTTTTGAACCAAAATCCAATCTCAAACAGAGAAAGAAGTCCAAGACTGAGTCACCAGTTTCCAACGAAGATAAAAAAAATGCGTCGAGTTTATTAATTGACTCAGAGAATCATTTGAGCCAAAAACTGTCCTTCGAAGATTTGCGACTCGAAATTGTCACCAGGACTCTTCGTAGCGTCGAAGGGCATGTCAAAAGTCTTCTGCTTCAAAATGGAGTGATGCAACTTCGAAGCATTTGTGCTACTCATTACACTTACTATGAACCATTCCCCGCTGACTTGGAAATTGGAGGCAAGTTTGATAGCAAGCTAGCCAAATTAATTTTACAAAATTCTGGTAAGATGCAATTGCTCAATCAGCTCACTAATAGACTTTTGAGAGACAATCATAAGATCCTTATTTTCTCTCAGTTTACACGTGTGCTCGACCTTATAGCTCTACATTTCGAAGAAAGGGGTATCGCTTTCAGTCGACTCGATGGAAGGATGGATCAGAGTATCAGAACAGAGCAGATCGAGAAATTTTGTAATGATGAAAAGAATTGCACAGATGTATTTTTGCTCTCGACACGTGCCGGGGGATTGGGATTGAATCTTGTTCACGCAGATACAGTTATATTATTTGACAATGACTGGAATCCACAAATGGATCTACAAGCAATTGACAGAGTTCACCGAATTGGACAAACTAAACCCGTTAAAATATTCCGTTTTGTGGTAAGAAATACCGTTGAAGAACTTTTAATTATGAAAAGTTTTAGCAAACGAGCATTGGAAAAATTGGTTATTGAACTGGGAAATTTTCAATTGGGTCGAATAGCAAAAAAGTTGGTAGAGGAAAGTATCGACTTGTCAGCGATAGAATCATTTAACTCTGTTCTTGCTCTAGGGAAGCGTTTGCATATACATGACCCTGGGGCAAGCGAGGTCGATCGTTCGAAAAGTAATGCGGTAGTCTTGCGCAAACTTAAGCATGAAACAAAAATGTTAACCAAGGAGGAGATGGATGAATTAATGGATCGCACCCTGGATTGTTTCAAAAGAGGACCTCGCGACTTTACCAACATGTCTTCTTTTGAGACTAAAAACAATATGGATATGTAAAACAATTAAAGTTATGTGAAATCTGTGGTTGCCAAAACCCTCATTTACCTTAATTCCAGATACAATTAAGCTTGTCTCGGGATATATACTATCGAAGAAAACAGCCTTGCAAAAAGTATCGAATGCAGTATATGTTAATCATCAGCAATTAAAATCCTTGTAGAAGAATTTGAATAGCCGAGAAAAATGCACAAGACTGAGCGGGGGTTCGCGAAATTACCAGGCTCCTCCAATTCTTATCTTTGCTTTTTATCCTTTTCAGATTACCCCAGACTTCGCGAGGATCGCTTTTAATTATATTCAACGCCCTCTGCCCTCCTTTATTTCTGGAATTATAAGCGGTCCTAATAGCTATCTCTTTTACTTCGCTAAAAAACGATTTTTTTTGCTTGATTCACCTTTATTTTCTAAATACCCAATACCCCACACTTTTCGCACCTATCAATTAAAATTTGAAATTGTTAAAGCACAAAAGGAATTGATACATGACTAGGCGGTAAACAAAATGCTTCCAAAATTATTCTTTGTATCAAGCTACTTGCTGTTGATGATGTTACATCTCGGTGTGGTGCAACAAGTTGATGCCTCATTCGAGTGGAAAAATGGCCCAAGACAATTGAAGCAGATTCTCCTCAACATTAATACTCCTGCTTCTTTTCAAACTACCCCCGTAAAAGAAGCCACTGAAAGTCCCAACTTTTCTATCCGTTCACCAACTTTATCTTTAGAGGCACAATATAGGTTGCAGAGCGAAAGTCAGGATTTGAATTCTTGGCTTGAATGGCAAAGTAACAAGTCATTCCATTTGATTCTTGAGAATATTGGCGGAGCCCTGACTATTCTCAAGGAGAGCGAAGTATTATATGGAATGGTTGTAGCCGCCCAGCTGCGGTCGTACCCAAATTACTTTTTCAATTGGATTAGGGACTCAGCCTTGACTATTCGTACTTTGATATACCAGTTAAACGATTCCCAAGAAAACTCCTTTTCGATTAGGATGATTATTGAGCTGTATATCGAGGTTAACTACTATCTTCAAAGGCAACCCAATAAATCTGGGAAGTTTAATGATAAAAGAAGATCCGGATTAGGCGAGCCTAAATTCATGCCAAATGGACAATCCTTTGATGCTGCATGGGGTAGACCACAATCTGATGGCCCAGCTTTAAGAATTCTGACAATAATAGGGTATCTCAACTATTTGGAAAATCTGGGTAACTCAATCGAAAACGTGGTCTTAAAAAACACCTCTAATATATACCAAAACATAATAAAGCCCGATTTGGAGTACGTTATGGAAAACTGGGACTTGGACCTGTTTGATTTGTGGGAAGAGATTTCGTCTTATCATTTTTTCAATTCTTTAGTGCAGCTCAAAAGCATTCAGGATGGAATGGGTTTGGCACGAAGGTTTGAAGATGCCACCGACTTCTCAATGTCTCTAGAAGAACATTTCCAAAAACTCAAAAATTTCATCTTGGATTATGATACCGGCTTTCAAACCTATGAATTTCCTTACATAGTAGAGACTCCTTCTCTTTTTCACCAAGGGAAAAGAACAGGGCTAGATGCTGCTTCATTGCTAGCTTCTCTACATTCACACACTAATGATGACGAAAGAGACAATGATGTGCCGTTCGATATCGATGATAGTCATATTTTAAACACTATATCATCCATGGTAAGTGACATGAAATTCAGATATCCTGTTAATAGAAAATATCTCAGAAAGTCTCAACAATCGGGGGTGGGAATAGGGCGCTATCCAGAAGACATTTATGATGGATACACAACAACCGAAGGAAATCCGTGGTTCATTTGTACAGCTTCAGTTGCGGAAATTTTATACAGACTAGTGTACAAAAGAGTGAGAGAGCATTCTGATATTATAATTCTGATTGACACGCGAGACTTCTATGCATTATTTGACGAGGATCTTCTTAATGAAGACGTCCAAGAAGGCGATACTTTTGAAATTGAATATGGCTCTGATGAATATACCAAGATACTCTTGAACGTTCTCACATATTCTGATACCTTCATGGATGTTATCAGAGATCATATTGATGCGAGCGGACACATGCTGGAGCAATTCAACAAGAATACAGGCTACATGCAAGGAGCTCAAGACTTGACCTGGTCTTACTCTTCATTTTACAACAGCGTACTATGGAGAAAAAAGGCACGAGAGAAATTAGAGGAGCTTAGTACTATTTAGTTTATATTTGTAGGACCACGAGGATGCGATTATATGATTCGGCTCACATGAAGGGAAAGCTTGAAATGAAGAAGCAGCCAAGGAAAGGTTCTAGCATTTGAACCATCCTTATATCAATTAAAAAGAAAAAAAAAAAAAAGAAAATGCAGAGGGATAGATAAGAGATCGAGTTACGTAATATCTTTTGGCCCGGCGCGAGGCTGCGAGGAGCTCTTGAGATTTAGGCAGAGTCGCGCCTTGCGTGAGAAAAGCGGTCAACACCCCCGAGTCTCAACGTAAACCTCATTCTATCGAATTCTAGAATCATAACCTCTCTCACAGGTGAAAGAGTGTAATTAACATCAAATTTACACATTGCTGAACATAGACGCCGCCAAAATGCTTACTTTAATCGGCTGCGTGCTTCTCTTACATGCCGCCTTTTCATCATATGAGCACCATCAGATTCTTAAAAGCACATCTGAAGTGCCTCACGATATAATCTTAGAGCTATTTTTGGGAATAATAGCTTTAAATTTTGGAACAATCTCAGGATTGAAAAACAAAAAGCGCCTCTCAGCGAGGACTGCGGAGACTGTCGTGCCCTCCAACAAGTACTTAGAGCCAATAAAGCTCACTCAAGCAATGCTGACACTCAACAAACTAGGGGTATCTGAGTATGAATGTTTGAACTCACGAGTTGACTTCTTGGACGTTAAAAGGAAGAGAAAAGAACACTTGAACTGGTGTCAGACGCATCTTAAATAAGCAAAAAAAGTTTTCATTGACCCCTTGGAAAAATACTTGATTTTCCTTGAAAGCTGTAAAATGAGTAGTCAACTTGATGATTAAAGAGTTCGAATTCATTCATTGAATATCTACCTTACTTTTGATACGTTTAATCTTATTTGGGATACTATGTCCTTGCTCTAAAAAAATTTGGGAAGGCGCTAGTACCATACTTGACCACCCAAAAATGCATCCGAGGAACTAATTCAGTACGACGAAAAATCTACTGAATTTTTTTCTCGGCCTTGGCCTTCATCTTTGATTCTCTCAGCTCCTTTCCCTTTGGACCAGCCTCTGTGTTCAAGACGAAATCCCACCATCTGAAACTTGAAGAGTATGAACCAATAAAGTAATGATGATGCTCATCGTGATGGTCAGCACCAGCCCAGAATGGAAGAAAGTGATGCAAAGACCAAGGGAATTCATAGCCTGAATGTGCATCCACTGCTTGATACAATCTCAAACAAATCCAAAGGGTGATTGTAAATAAATGCAAATCTTGCGTAAAGTAGCACCACACCATGGGAAGACCAACAGTTCCAACTCCTAAAAGAGCAACCTCAATCGGATGAGCGTATTCAGCAGCTAATCCAAATGGCGCGGCATAGCGATGATGCTGCTTGTGAATGTACTTGTAAAAAACACCATGGTGCAAACCCCTATGAAACCAGTAGTGCCAAGCATCTTCCATCACGAAAAAAATAGCCAACTGAAAGAGAATTTTCGAAAGAGAAGGAAATGGAAGGTCAAATGCCATTCCGATTTTCGCGCTCAAAGGGTGGAAAAACCAGATAGGAAAAGCTTCGACCATGAAGTGAGAAATCAAAACTGATTTGAGGCATTCCCATTGCTCTTTGTTGCTAGGAATTTTGCTGTCTTGAATCTTGTACTTTCTAAAGTATGGGATTCTGTCGATGATAGCCCATGGCAAGCATCTTCCGAAATACATGATTTCATGCATCAAGAAGAAAAATAGACCGGTGGCAAAAATGTCATTATCCATATAATAGTAGTAGGCACCCCATAATTTTTCGAGTAGGTTCAAGCCATCAACTTGATTAAAATTGTTGTAGGCGTCAGCGAACGTAGTCACGTTGGTGAAGCCCGTATAGTCATGATAGACAGCGCTTTGATTGTTAGTTTTCAACGAAAATTAAAGAGTCTGGAATAACAGTATTAGACTGATGCGATAAGCTCTCCGTTCCATTGAAAAGGAAGAGATATCATTGTATCTTGCATTTACTATTCATGAAAGCACAAGGCGATATCCATCTTGAGAGGGCAAGTCGGCGCATCGGACATCTCGAAAAATTAAGAAACCAGATAATTTTGTCCGGCAAAAGTTTTTGAAAATGTGAACGGAAGAAATTTAATGTTCAAGAAAACGAACTGTAATGTACATACCTAACCATGGTCAATGTGAGTGTTTGATGTTAACTAAACAGAAATAAGAATGGCTCGAGAAATTTCCAGATATATATTTTCGTGAAATCAGATGTCTGGATGTGTCGTATAGCGGGTACGAAGGCTAAACGACGAGCAAGAATCTAGACGCGAGCGAACGGGCGACCTGAGTAATTCAGACGCGTGATGAAGCGCCGATCTTTCAAATCCGAAGGCTTTAAAAAATCGTGACCACGGCTTGAATTTAATACCAGTGAAATTTAATTACGAAGCTTGTAAGTAATTCTTGATAAGCCTAATATTCGCTCACTGTGTTGTATATGTTTATGTATAAATTTTAAAACTAAAGTTTCTTCCATCTAAAAAAGGTGCCTTTTTTTAATTTTTTTATTTCCGTTCTTTTTGTGTAATCTTTGGATGAGTTATTTGGTCTTAGTCCTGTAAGTCTTTTAATATGGCTAGAGTATGCTTCAAGAACGTTCCTATTTACTGGCTATACCCATGGATTAAGCAAAAAAAATTTAGAAGATTTATCTTTCTAGCCGCGAATTCATGATAATATGATGACATGTCACGTCATAAAATTGAATGAGATCAAACAACGACTCATCAGATGCTCATACATAAAAAAAAAGAAGAAAAAATGAAATGCTGCAACCCGACTAAAGCTTTCTGTTTTGAAAGAATTCAACTGTAGCGAGTCATGCTGTAAAAAGTTGGAAAAGGCGGGAGAACTTTTTACACTGGTCAAATCCGGAAATCCATCACTCCCTGTTGAAGGCTGCAGGAACTTTGAAAGCGCGTACTAGAAGCACTGATACAATTACCTGCACACACACTATCATACTCTAATATCTGAAGAGACGTTGAAGGGGAATTTTTTCCTCTTACAATTATAACACTCGTGCTTCGAAAATTAAACATTGCCCGCGAAGAAAGAAAGACATTACAAAGATTCCCATTATTTTTTTTTTGTTTTTGAGTTGATATTTGTGGTCTTTCAAATTGGAAGCATTCTCGTTTAAATTTTGTACGGCTGGAGCATACCCCTGAAAGGAGCAAATGTCTAAGATGTCGTTAAGGTCTTTATCATCCTTGGATTCTCTTGAGTCAATTCAAGAACCACCTCGCCATATTCTGGAAGATACTAAAGCACAAAAAAAGAGAAGGGAAAGCAGCTCTGCCTCGGAATACCTTGAATATCTTCGTCGCTCTTTCTCAGGAGCTTCTTCATTCAGAACTGCCCCGGTAAGCAAGATACACACACAAGCCCTGGAGGGATTCAGCGTGAAAGAGATTTATGGAGAACTAAATGAAGAAGAAATAAATTTACGACGCTCGGCTACCCGTAATACAATCTTAGAATCCCTTCATGAACGTGTTGAGCGAACATTGACGCCCCACCACGGTGACGTCGAAGACCAGAAATTTGCATTTACGGAGGACGCAGACGAATCCACAAGATTATACGAGAAATTACCAGATACTTCAGTGCCAACGAAAGACTATGGTGGTGAATTTACGGGTATTGACCCTGAATTGGTGTCGTGGGATGGCCCAGATGACCCACAAAACCCACGTAACTGGAGCAGATCAACAAAGCTTATCCAAACAGCAATTATCTCAGCATACTCATTGCTTTCGCCAATGTCTTCTTCCATGCTCTCCCCAGCAATGACGGAAATTTCCGAATCTTTGAGTATTGAGAAAGACGTAATTAGATCGTTGTGCGTTTCAATTATGGTGTTGGCTTGGGCCATTGGACCTTTGATTATCGCTCCAATGTCAGAGTCTGACCGTGTTGGAAGATTGCCCGTGCTTAACTGCTCCATCTGGATACTGAGTATTTTCAATTTGGCCTGTGGCTTTGCCAAGACACCCGCTCAATTGTGCGTTATCAGATTTTTGGGTGGCCTTGGTGGATGTGCTCCTCTAAACGTCGGAGCAGGAACTTTGGCAGACCTTTGGTCAGACAATCAGAGACAGGCAGCCATGGCAGCGTATTCTTTAGGCCCAACACTTGGTCCAGTGATAGCGCCAGTAATTTCTAGCTTTATTGTCACTGGTTTAGACTGGCACTGGTGCTTTTATGTCTTGGCAATCTTTAATTTTGCTGTTGCGTCCGTGGGAACACTCTTTTTCAGAGAGACTTACGCGCCTAAACTTTTAAGAAAGAAGGCAATCGAGATGCGAAAGCAAACCGGAAATGAACATTTACACACGATTTATGAGATTGCGGATGGTGAAAGCCGCAAAAGCAGGATCTTGACCACAGTACTGAGGCCGATATCCTTGATATTTGGACATCCAATGGTGTTTGGCTTAGGGCTATACATGGCGTTCGTGTACGGGTTTATGTACTTGATGATCGTAACTTTTCCAACGGTTTTCAAAAGTGACTACGGAATGTCCACCAATATTGCAGGTCTCATGTATCTTCCTCTTGGTATTGGATATATATTGGGTACGTTATTTTTTCGATTTGCAATCGATTTCGCGTATCATCGCCTCACGAAGAAAAATGGCGGGGTGGCTAAACCTGAATACCGATTACCCTGTCTTGTTTGTGGTGGTGTAGGAATACCAATTGGGCTTATCATATATGGCTGGTCTGTTGATAAAAAAATACACTGGATCTTTCCCAGCATTGGTATGTGCATCTTTGGTTTTACATTAGTGGCAGTTTTTCAATCAATTCAAAATTACTTAATTGATATGAATAATAGATTCGCTGCATCTTCTGTTGCTGCAGCGGCTGTATTCCGTTCTTGTTTTGGCTTCAGTTTCCCTTTATTTGCGCCTTCTATGTATGCCAGGTTGCATTATGGTTGGGGTAACACAATGTGTGCCTTTATAGCTATTGCATTGGGCATTCCATTTCCATTGTTCTGTTTATTTTATGGCGAAAGATTGAGGTTATGGGCGAATGCGAGATTTGACAGGAAACAGGCTATAAAGGATGCCAAAAATTTGGAGAAGTTGAAATTGAAAAATAAGCAGGACTACATCCGTAATTCAGAAAAACAAGATAAGACTGATGCAAGTCATCAGAGTGAAGAGTTGGTATTAAAGAACGCGGATATCAAATGACGAAACATTGTGAGCCATCAATGGCATGGACTAGAATTGGAGCGCGCTACATTGCTACAAGAAAATTAAATTATTAGTGTACTAATGTTTCACATTGTTCGTAATCTCTATTCTTATTCGTATGTAATATTTTCTGTCCATCATGTTGTAATCCTTGCTTGAGATTTCTTAAAGGTTTTACTTTCGAGAAACAATTAGTTCCTAAACTATATGAAGATGAAAATATCATGAGTTTTTCTCAGTGGCGTGCCGAAAGTTTAAATTACGACGAAGTCTCTTTGTGTTTCTTCAATTGATATCATGATACAACCTATAATCTAAAGTCATTCGAGGTTTGAGCACCTGAAGATTTTTTAAGGTTACCCTGGGCATCGCGTAGTTGACCCTTCTTATCGATGACTGTCAAATTCTTAGCCTTGGACAAAGTATCGACCACGTCTCCAACTCTTTGCCTCTTTCTGTCACCTTCTTCAACCTTTGGTGCCTGTTTCTCTCTTTGCTCTTTAATTTCTTTCAACTCATTAAAGTGCTTGGACTTGGCCCTCTTTTTGGCTCTTCTCAACCTTTGCTTGTCTTCACGATCAAGCTCATCCTTTGAGTAGGATAAACCAGATTTCAATTGAACTTGAGATGTTCCACGTGCTCCATCCGCCTTTGCTTTATCATCACCGATCTTATAGATTTCTTGAGGGGCTAGTTTGACTTCATCGGATACATGCAACGGTTGGGCATCCTCCATAGATATAGAAGCTGGGGCATCGGAAACCTTGATTTCAATACTCTTAAATTCGTTAGGTTTCGGGATGTAATGTGCCAGGCACAAAGAATCAAGCTTATAATTAAGCTTTGTGAAAAGGTCAGTTATTTCTTCATGTGCAGCCTGAATTTCATCTGACACCTTGTCTTCGGGCTCGACGCCATGATATTCATCCTCATAAATATCTGCTAATGATTTGGCACTCTTTTGGTCAGAAACATCGGTCTTCTTTTTCTGCACAAATTTTCCGACATCTGTGATGAGCCTTCTAGGCAAATCATCAAATTCGTCATTTCTAATTCTTCTTTTGATCAAATCCTCGATTGTTTCCGTAACTTCATCGGTAATAACGGGTACTGGTTTCGATGTGCGGTCGAACTCCAAGTTAGGAGCAGTGTCATCGTTCAAAAGAGAGTCAATCGGTCTGTCTGCGGATTTAACTTCACCTTTCATTGTCCATTTTTTCTCAGCGATGAGTTCAGCTTCAAGTTCGGAGATTTCAGCTTGAAGTTTTTGCTGTTGCTTTTCGAAAGAAGACAAATTCTTGTTCGTTTTAGGTTTATCTTCTTCACCGTCAGCAAAAAGGTCAAGCATGGCACTTCCGACGGCATTTTCATACTCATTGTCTTCTAGCTCGCGAGAACTTTCGTCGGCAATTCCTTCATCTTCATTGGAAACAGAGTCATTTGATTTCTGACTCTTTTTTCTATTCCCAGGCTTATCAAAGAATTCATCATAGTAATCCATGTCTTGCTCGGCGTCTTCATCCTCAGTACCGCTCATATCAGCGAACAAATCAACCTCTTCTTCATCGTCTTCGCGTTCGTCGTCCTCAAGAGCAACTATTTGCTTGTTGAATTGGTCGATATCAAAAAATCCATCATTGAGACCGAAAACATCCTTTACAGATTCACTTGATTCTTCATCAGATGGCACCATAGTTTTCTCCGATTCTGCATCCAGAGGCTGCTCAGCTTCCTCATCATCGACAGAATTTTCAACATCATCAAACAGATGAAATTCTTCATCATCTCTCTCAATACTTTCACTTTCGCTTGAATCAGAATCTTGGTCCTTTTCTTCCGCATCATCAACTTGGTCCTCAGAATCAAAGCCACTCTCATGGATATCTTCTTCACTGTCCTCATTGTTGTCGGAAAGTTGCCTTTCCACACCATAAGCTTCTCTGAGTTTAGGGATTTCGTTAAATAGGTATGTTTCACCGACATTCAGGAGAATCATCTGGGCTTGACCCCATACTTGAGTCGAATCGAGACCTTCAGTGTAGATCTCATCAAGTACAGAATGGTCCCTTGCTATCGGGTCCAAGAGAAACTTTGTGACGCTGTTGATTTCATCGATGGTATTACTTTCTGACGCGAGACGAAAAATATCCACTGGGTTTTCTTTAAGCCTTTTCAATAAATCCATTTTTCCTATTAGAATGTACACAAGCTTCTTCTTGGTAGGATTGCGAGAGTAAAAAAAAGCGGACTATGATGAGCATCGTGCGATGGTGCAGGAAACTAACATCGATGGAGGTGCTACGGAATTTTGACTCGAAGAAAATTGCAAGATTTCTTAAATAAAAAAAAAAAAATCAAAGAAATCTCACGAGCAGGAGCTGTATATCAAATATTGACTCAGAGTTTGTTTGAAAATTTATATAAAGATTAGGATATTGCACGGATAATCACGGCAATTGTGGCTAACTTCAAATCCCTTCTGATTTCATTGGGCGCGTCTTTTGGAGCGAGAATATCAGGTTAAAACAAATTCAAATTGTTTCTTGAATAAGGCGAATGTTTTTGACAGCGGGTTTTAAGCAAAAATTCCAACCAAATCATGGTATCTGGTCTAGAATCCCGCATCTATTGGCTAGAAATGGACAGAATCTCAATTTTGATCTACTTCGGTTCAAGTCTGGTACTTCATCTCGGAGATGGATTGATAGACAGTCCGCTGATCCCTTCACCAAGAAAAGTATATCAGATGGCTATAGATCAAGGGCAGCTTATAAACTACTCGAGATGAATCTGAAATTCAAGATATTCAAAAAGTCCACAAAGAATATTCTTGACCTCGGATTTGCACCCGGAGCTTGGACTCAGGTTGCCATTGAAAAGACTAAAATCTTTACAGCAAATCCCAAAATTCTTGGGGTGGACTTGATAGACTGTGCCCCACCAACTGGCTCTCATTTCATACAAGGCGATATATTCTCTCGTAAAACGCATCGAGAAATTGATAATTTCTTCGCAGACGAAGGCATAGATGTGATAATGAGTGATATGATGAGTAATACTACTGGAAACGGCGAGCTAGATCATTTTGCAAGCATGGATATTTGTGAGGGTGTGGTCATGTTAGCTGATCGGCTTCTCCGAAAACATGGCATTTTAGTAATGAAGTTTTATTCTGGCTCTCAAGATAAGGAATTGCGCCAAAAAATTGAATCCCAATTCACAAAAGTCTACTTGACAAAGCCAAAAGCGTGTCGGCAGAGCCTGAGAGAGATGTATTTAGTTGGCCTTGGCAAAAGAACTGTAGAAGCAAAGACCGCGGGTATATAGAAAGATGAAAACTCATCAATGCTCATGTCTCATTGCAAAAAATAACAGATTGATAGGGATGGATTCGATAATTATCAATCAGAAAATTAGTGCAAGGTGCACTCTCAGTGTTCACGTATTATTTCATCACGCGCCTGTAGTCATCGCAAGAACTGTGCGAGAACGGTCTAGGTGGTATTTTACTCCCGATCTGTTTTCAGCCAAATGTCATTTCATTTTTTGACTAAAAATTGCATTGAATGATAAAGATAAACATGTCGTCCAGCTACCTAAATCACCCGCTACTTAAGAATCCAATGAAATGGCTAAGGGGAATAACCAAAAGACACCAGAGCGATTTATACTTACACAACTTTTATGATACAAAAAGTTTGGACACAAACCCTTTTCTAGAAACTTTGCTCGACACTCGTCTTGATGTATCAAGGACTCGGTTTCCTATGGGTAATATGGTACAGATAATTGTTGCTGGAAACCCAAAGAAGAAATTGTACCATACAACTCCTGTTCTCACCAAAATCCTTGCCGGACAAAATCCCGGAAGTTATGTCATCAACAACAAAGACTACATCAGATTCCTTAGTAAAAAAAGGTTTGCTCCTATTCCTCTGAAATACAAACATAAGAGTCCGATGATTATTGGTGCGATAAAAAATCCACCAGACTTTGGCACTGAGATTGAGGAATTATACAAAAATAGAATCTTAGAATTGCTTAATGATCTACCTATATCAAGTGCCAATAAAAATAAAAAAGCGGGTAGCATTCTTATCAAGCCAGGAAATTCCGAAAGTGTTAAATGGGAATCAAACAATTGGCCAGTGATTTACACTCCGCTTGTTGAACATGAAATTTCACTCACGCACACTGAGAATCTAGAATTAATTCTACTTTTTCTTAAATTGACAGCTTATTCTAAAGTCTAAAAGTACATGAAAAACAGGAATAATAAAGATATGACGGCGGCTGTCCAACTTTGTTCAATTCCAATTACTCCATTGGATTTCTTGGATGCTGATGAAGAAGTGTTCATAGTAACGCTGGATAACGCGTCGACAACCTCGTCATTTTGAGAAATCCAAGATGACACGGAATTAGCTTGCAAAGACTCGGAGATTTGCAAACTGTCCAGCATGAAAATTGAAATGGTTCCATTAGTACCAAATACAACACCTCCCTTCATTGTTGAGCTCGTGTCTCTGGCAAAGTATCCGTTAGCCTGCATTCCATTGTTAATGTCGCCAGATCCTTGATAGTCATGTATGGTTGAGTAAAGTTGATTTGTGGTGGAAGAGTTCATCACTTCGAAGATGTCAATTTCTCCACAACCAGAATTCCAACAAGAACACGATGCATCTGAACCGTATTGGGACGTTCTAGGGATTTTGGCATTCAAAAACCAGATCGCAGGCATGTTATAGTAGTATTCCAGGCTCACATTAGCCTCAGGCATTTCAAATTCGAACAAAAACATTTTTGTTTTGCCGGAAAATCCATGGAAGGCTGGGATACCGCTTCGATAAACTCCACACGAGTTTGCCGCTCCGGATTCAGGACAAGTCAGGTTAGAAAATATGACAAATTCTTGGTTCGAATTAATCAAGTTATTGGCTTCTAAAACTTGCGAGGAGCTAGCAGATCCAGTACCGTTGGTGCTAGCATAAGTAAGCGCAGATCCTAAACATGTCGAAGCTTCCCCGCCGTGAGTCAAGAATGTGACGTTAGTAGAAGTTTGGCTTTCGGAGTTATAATAGGATATTCTGTTCCAAGTCCCAGTTGACGAATCACTAGCTGTGTAAGCACCAAACAGTTTCAAAGATAATGGCCCACGGAAGTGCACCGAAAGTTCCTCATCAAGTGGAGCGTTAGATCCTTCAAACACGGTGAAGGAGCTCGAAAGCGTGCAAGAGCAGTCTTTTGACGCTGGGTTCAGAATTTTTGCAACGTCGTAATAATACCCGGTGAATCCGACATTTTCGAAGGCAATGGTGTCAACCCCCGCAGATGTACGATCTAAATTTTGGTAATTTCCTTGGGAGCTTTGAAGACCAGCAGCAGATGCCATGACTGGCAAAAACACGGCGACAATCTTCGTAAGGCTTGATAATTGCATTATTATGTGATTAGAAATAACGAATATCTTCGTTTATACGAGTGATTTTCTTGGCTTAAAAGTGGAATGAAACAAAATAAAATCTAAATTCGCGAAGTTCTTTCGCAGATTTGACGCATGTATTTATAGATTTGGACTCTCGGAGAAACATGATAGCTTTCCGCGGGCTGTGTCGCAAGGCTTAGTTCGAATTTTTTATATGTAAAACTATCTAAGTACCACATGAAATCTGTTCGAATCAATTTGATATGCAATTGCTATATTTGCATTTAATTTCAATTCAAATAGATGATAGTCACTCAAATGAAGTTCAATGACACGCAATATTTCAGCATCAAGGCATTTTTGTTAACTTACGCGGATGCAGGGTAGTCAAAGCGCTTGACTAGAATAGGATTTAAATTGACGCAAAATATCATATTAAATGGGGGACCCGCGCTTAGTTTAAGTAGTTGGATATACTACTTCCTCTGAAAATTTCATAAGATTGAATTGTAATACATTGAAAGCCGGCTCGAGGGTTGGTGAAGTTTTTGAAAAATTAAGGCGAAGCTGTGAACCACACGCACGAATTTTCCCGGTATTTTCAACGGTTTAACAGCCTCCTCAGCTCAATCCTTACTGATTTAAATTCTCGTGCCAAATTGCTAAACAAAGTTTTGTTTCCTGCGACTTTTTGCAAAGGGATGCCAAGGTCCGCAAAAAGCTGTCATTTCGAATTTACGTATCTGCCATTCCTCACGCGACATCAGCCTTGTAAAACACAATGCGCGTACCTGAAAACACGAAGCAAAGAAATGAGTTTTGAAAAATCCAGAAAAATCTTCTGAAATATGGCTGACCCATAAAATCAACAGAATTTTTTTTTTATTCTATGAAGTTTTTGCTCTTCAGAATTAATTGTTGTTCCAGTGTTAACGAGGAGTTTGTCTTCGTCCGTCAGTGCTTTTCGTTCGCACAAGCATGCTGCGAAAAAAGCATGCTGTGAAAAAACCCATTTCAAGAAAATTTCATATACACAAAATCTCTAAACGCCTTCAACACGAAAATCACCTGTACTTCTGTCTTAGAATCCTCAAAACATACAGGCGTAAATAAGGAGCCGATCTAAGAGACGCTTCGTCATACAAATAAAAAACCACCGTTTTTCTTCCTTCCTGCAAGAATTTAGAAAAAGAGATCCAGGCGTTTTCTGCCCCTTCAAACTATGCCCGGTGGTACCACACCTCCAAAACCGAAACAAGTACTGGTTGATACCTTAGGTCAGTCCATACCTCCGCCTCCATATTCCCTCACTGGTGCTGGTGCCGCCGCGATTTCTGCTAGTGATTCGAAGAGTTCAAATGTGCCTGAGACCGACTCACAAGGCCCTTGCGGTCTTTACCCGGAAACAGTATTTCCCTCTACACAGTCAGAAGGTTCGATTTTAAGTCCCAAACCAGGCTGTGATGTTGTTGCACTTATATTCGTGTTATTGATGTTACCACAGAGCTTAAGCTGTCTTGTACTTACAGCCTATATTCTTCTGGGGTCATTCAAGTCTCTTGCCGGGAAGTTTCTCGCAAGATATTTGCTCAAGACAAATAGTGGGATAGGATTTAATTTGGAGGCATATTCACAGAAAAGATACTCATATTACCGTTCTGAGCTACTAGGGGAATTTCTCCAATTGTTTTCCATCAATTCGTTCATCTTGTTGGTCTGTCACTACTCTTTGCCTCGCGCTTGGTTCCAGTATTTGATAGTGTTGGCAAAATCTATAATAGCCAGTAGGCTTGTTGGCACATATTCTACTGGATCTACGACATATGTTTCAGTTGTTTCAAATAACACAAACAACGCAGGGTGTATCACCACTACTACAACCACTACCACGAATAATGGACAAAATGCGCAGTTGAATGCTATGACAAAACCTGAATCCCGGTACATTCCACGCAGCTTCGCTAACTTCATCACCGGGTTTTCCTTCGTCGTAGCAGCGAACTACATCAAGGAAAGGTTAGCACACATGAATACGTCAGTTCTTTGGGGAGACATCTTCTGGCTCCTTTCAAGTTATCACAATAAGATTGTGGATGCAAATCCCTTCGATTCTTTATCTCGACCTTCATCATTCCTTTCATCCGCCGATGTTTTCTCATCAAGAAAAAGCACATATTACGAGGATACCAAATTGTTTTCAGCAAAAGCAACATGGGTGAGTAAGATATTTCTTCAGATTTTAGTCAAAAAATTTGGGCTAGGTGAAGCTGCCATACAAAGACTTTCATTCATAACAAGGGAGATCTTCATTATAATAAATTTTGCATATTTGGTACTTTGCATTCATGTCATCAGCTTGACAATTTCTCCTTTTTTGAAGCGCATATTTATATTGAAAGACTACTCGAAGACACTAGATCACTTGTCATGTTTAACACCGGATGTTTCTCACGGCGGATTCAAAAAAGGTGGGTTGGTTTCAAACTTGCCGCGTGATTCATCTTCAGATTCTGTGGTAGTTATCAATATGGAACAACCTCGAGTCCAGTCTACAGCTACTACAGAACCCTTTGAAATCAAGTTAAACCCAGAAATGTTTGATCAATCGCCAGCGCTTCCATCGCAAGATTCGAAAACTTCAATCACTGCCGAGAATTTCAAAAATTTTTGTATGAAAGTTCCCACACTCAAAACAGCCATTACCAGTTCCAAGCAAGTCCAAAACAGGACTATCGTGGATCGAAAACGTTCTAACAGTGCCACTACCGCTTCAACCACTATAATGGACAAATACTTCACTATCTCGGCTCAACCAATCTGGACATGGCTAGCTGCAATAAAGATTTTGATCATCAAACCTATGCTATTTTCGGGGACATACACCAAAGCTGATATGAAGGCTTTTGATATTCCCAAAAAATTGGGGTTGGTTCTCGCATTGGTGGAGGACTCAAGAATTGTCTTCCAGTTATCGGATGCTACACGTCTTGAAAGTTTAAAGTCCAGCTTATCAGTTCTTGTCAATGGGATTCCTTGGATGTTTGTTGAATTTAATATTTTAGGCGATGGTGCCAATGGGCCAGGTGAGGTTTATATCAGCGTTTATGGGCTTTCTGCTCTGCATAAATTCCGGGTGGAATTTTTGGAGAATGGAACGCTTCTCGAACAGCATTCCATAAGCACGACATCTCACGGAAAGTCAAATGGAATTCAAACTCAAGAATTTTCGGCGACAAGATTGCTCCACGCAAGCATACGTTACACGATTACCAGCCTATGTGAAACCAAACTGGCCTTCAAGAAATCCAAAAAGGAAGAAAGCAAAAGAGTTACAGAATTGAAGCGTCAGATTGACGTTTTGAAATCCAAACTTGATAAGTACGGAGTTTCTCAGTCTAGCGAAAGCCGCATTGGCGGAAAATTAAAAGGGTTGCAAAATTCGGTTGTGCAATTAGAGAACGAAATAAAGGAGCTTGAGCGGCAAATAGATGAGCTCGAGAACAATAACAGCAACTTTGAAGAAGAATATCACAACGAGGAAATGAAATTAAAGCTGGAAATTGCTGAACTAGAGTCTTATCTTCATGAATACGAAGAGAACACGAACATGTTGAGAATGACTGTCAAGAATGTTGAAGGTGAAAAGCTGATTGCAGATGCCAAGTTGAAGAAATTTGAAAGCAAAATAAAATTCAAGAAGGAAGAAATTTTGAAATTGAGTGGAGAAATTAAAAGCTTTAAGAAAATTTTGGCATCAAAAATTCAAAAACGGCAGAAGAAAGTGCACGACCGCATAGAAAGCATCATACCTAAGATCAGCGGGGCCTCTCGTGAATTAAGTGAAGAGCTTGAGGGCTACTCAAATGGAGGTTATCAACCCGAGTGAATAGATTTTTGTATACACGTATAAGTTAAGGCTTCGCATTTACTATTTCTATAAACATATATTCGTCAAATGTTTTCTTTTGCAGTTACTGAACATTATATTTCCGAGAGCAGCTGACCGACATGATGAAAACCTCTTTGGTAATATAGAAGACCACCCGAAGAAGTTTTATTAAAATTTTTGTTAGGGAATAGTATATCATTCACCTTCACCACCCATAATTCATGATTGTCCACCTTGAAAACTTTGTGTTTGCCGCAAAGAAAGACCACTTCCAGCTCATTCAAAATGGGAATGGAAATGCCTTCACCTGTGTTGTGCATTGAATAGGCGTCTCGAAGACCGCTAAACGGAGTGGTCATTTCGTGAAATGGCTCACCGTTGTTGCTTTTCGCATCAAAGTGCGATGGATCTCTCTTGATTCCACCAGCAAATTTCCTTCCTAGCATTACTGCAGTTTTTGTTGGAGGCATAACATGAAGCCCCATCGTCCCATTGTTATTATGTAATGTCTGTGAGGTATAGCTTGGCAAATGCAAATTGAACAGCAAAAGCGGAGTAGGATGTACCGATAAGGAGCAAACCGAAGAAAGAGTCATTCCGTGTAGCTCTGCGGAAGATTTTGATCCAGCTGTGAGGATCATAGCTTGAGAGCTGACTCTTGCCATTGCAGACTTAAAAACGTTCCTAAGATCTGTCCTAATAGCATTTTTGAGCAATGGAGACGGTATCATTATGCGTAAGTTTCGATGATGGCTTTATGAGCGAAGGTGTCTTTGTGTTCTTAGATCCCGTATTATAAAATGTCTGTTGGGCCCGCCTGTATTATAGATAATGAAATGTCTGAACGCTCGACCAAAGGAGCCGACTGAATTAAAGTCAGAGACTCATCATACTGATCTCCGAGCAGCGCACCCGCCTGCTGTTGCACGTGACTTGGAGGTAGGTGACGGCCAAAGTGCAAACTTTGGTAAGCTACAGCTGGTAAATTTCCTTTCTCATTTATCGAAATATCTCTGTGGTTTCAAATAATTTGCTTCCATAAACCCTTTTTACAATTTGATCCAAGGATCTAAAACGCAGCAAAAGTAGAATTACGACGGATATCAACCTTGCAGACAGGAAGGAGGCAGCATTTCCGCTTCTTCAAAATGATCGCAGAAAATCAAAACCTTGAACCAATGGTTGAAATAAACGACGGAGAAGGGGGTTCAAACAACAATCAATATCTTTCATGTAGTCACCATTTCGAAGGATTTGGTTTGTAAGTATCAAGGCGATTGAACTATGGGGCCGGGCTTCGAACCGTTGAATCACCACGCGCGAAAAGTATTTGGTGTTTTCACCCCATGCAGTTTATTTGTATACTTCTCGAATGCGACCGAAGTTCAAACTAGAAAAGTCCAACCATACTTAAACCAGTAAACAAAGCAATGGAGAAGGAATTGAGTGACACTTTGAATGAGTACCTTGTCAAGCCTCTTCGGTCATCGCTGGTGCCTTTGACCCCATTATCCACGAATATACCTTCAAATGTAGACGTCAAAACATGTTCGCCTCCAGCAAGTGCCCGACAATTGGTCGAAACATTCTACTCTACGAAACAAACAAAAGACTATGACAACATGTCCCTAGCTTTCCAGTGCCTCTATAAAGCCATGCCAGAACGTGAAGACTTGGTGAATTTGGTAAAGAAGCACCAACACTATGTGGTATTCTTAAATTCCAAGATGCTTCATAAGCTAGCCCTCGCAGAGCTCTGCATTATTTACAAAACACTCACCTCTTCGCTGGTACCAACGGCCAAACACTATGAAACTTTGTTGAAGGGTCCCTCGCCAAATGGAAATTTTCCCCTACTGATGATCGCGTCCTTTCATTTGTTCGTATTCCAGTCTCTTCTTCACACGGTATCATCCAGAGTACAGTCAATCATCAAGAAGAATTCGTCGGTGGACATTTCTTTATTTTGGAAAATAGCTACTGCGTTTTTAAGAGACTCCAATTTTGACAAGTGCCTTCGGCTAAGTGATTCAGCGTCAGCTCGAAAATATTACATCAATGGGTTGAAGATGCTTTCTGGGTTTCTAAAGGTTACAGAGTTCCTTTCTGCTAAATTGCCAGACGTCCGCTTAAAAACCTCCATCTCTGCGTTGAAATTGAAAATCATTGAGTACAAAGTTCTTACCAATGCCGAAATCACAACTGAATTACCGTTTGCGAATATAACTGCATTAAGTCCTTTCGTTCGTGATCTTCGAGAAGTCATTAGTCGTGATCCGGGTTCGAAATTTTCTTATGTTTTGGATAAAATTTCCGATTCCCCCTTGCAAGAATTGAGAGGTGAAACAAAGAGACAAAATTTATTGCTTGATTCCAAAATAAACCCTTCAACAGAAAGTATTGAAACTAAATCTTTCGATTTCAGTGATGAAAAGACTATTGTGGATTACGTTGCGCGTGCGAAAGTGTGTCAAGCGACGATGATGGCTCTTTCTGGGATATTTGATTCAGTGAAAATGAAAGGTATACGACAGCTGCACGTCTCAATTATTGATATCACAATTTCGTTTCTTGAGAAGGCTTCCATCGATGAGACTTTGTTTGAACAATGTTTGATTGAATTTGTCCCGCTTCTTACCGAAATTATGATCCAAGGAAGCTTTTGGAACAGTATGCAACGTCTCTCTTGTATCTGTTTCGAATATGCGCGTCAATTCAATCTGGTTGTTGGCTTCTTTGAATCTTGCAAGATAAATTTGGCATGCTTGTCCCTGAATTATTCGTCTAAACTGGAGCTTAGAATACTCAATCGAATCGAGTACTCGATATGCTCTCTTTTGGATGTCGGTGAACCAATAAAGGCCTCTCTTCTTACAGAGAATTATGTCACTATCAGACCCAAGAGGCTTGAAGGAGAGGCACTTTTGAATATAATAGCCACTTGTATCAGCCTTGTTCCTAGTGTGGTAAACAAGTTCTTCGGTTTTGATAAAGTTATTGATTCACAAGCACAGTTCAGCTTATTTAATGATCTTTTGTCGCCCTTGAAATCAAAATTATCTGAAGATGCATCCTATGTGATCTCGAACATTATATCGGCACTTCCGGCCACGCCTTCACTTGAGACTCGATATAAAGTCTCTCACTTTTTCGACATTGATATAAGCGTTTGTGAATCGGACACTCCCCTCCAGGCTTCAGATTTCATTCTTGAAGCAGGTATCCTCGTCAATCGCTTTAAGAAAGGCAAACTAAGGCTGGATGACTTGGAACGGATTAAGACATATGTCTTACAATGGTTGCGGGCCTCTCCAAATGCGGAATTAATAAAACACTTTGCATTGTTTGAAGAGATTTTACTGTCTTTGTTCCATATGGGATTTTACAATCACTGTGTAAAACTCATCGAAGAATTTAAATCTTCAGATTTCAGTGACTCTGCGTGTCTTTTTCGGCTTGAGCTCTTACTAGGTCGCTGTCTTCTTGAAGTCCCTGGAATCGTACGTCTTCCCCAAGTCTTGAAACATTCAGGGACGCTCGCTAAATTGGTAGTCGCTAGCTCTTGTGCTGATTTTGATGATATAGTGAATTTGAAATTGACCCAATTTGAATATTATGTGAAAATGCGTGATGAAAACAAATCCAAACTTAAGTTTGAAGAAGCTAAATCTATGATCGCTAGAAGGCCCGAGTATAATCTCCTTGAGGAAGGTGAAGCTCTTCTGTTGCAACGCAGACTCACATGTCTTGTGACTGTTGCAAGGTTTCTGCTTTTGACTTCGATGTTGAATATGTTGACAGCGGAAATGCTAAGTGCCCTACGAAACTTGAAGTTATCGATCAAGCTTTTGAGCTCCATCTTGAGAAAGCTTGACTCTTTTTCAGAGTATTCGAAGACAAGGATTTGTGCACTCCGGTTGCTCTCGACAACCTATAAGTGTGCATTCAAAGTTGCTAAACATCTAGGGCTTCTGAAGGAAGCGATATGTTACGTCGATGGATTAACGAGAATAAATTCCCAATGTTGCGAGTGTCCTCTCAGAACATTGAATAGTTTTATCAGTGCAAACTATTTCATCTGCTTGAACAAAAACTTGGAGGCTTTAGATGAGTTCACCTTTGGTAGCAGTAACACTTGGGAGTCCAAATTTCTAAAACTCGTTGAATCCATAACTCTTATTAGAGTTAAACTAAATGATTTGTCGAGGGAGAATATTATTGTGGAGAAAGAGCGCATAATCAGACTACTTTGTGAGTATGAGAATTCTGACTTCACAAAACAATTTGTTCTTTCATATCTGCAAATTTCCGAAATTGTTTCAGAAGCTGAAGCTCTGGTTGTCGAGAGACTTGGAGAAGGATTTTTAGCAAAGAATCGGGAATCCCTGAGTGTTGTCGAAATGCTTTTGAGAACGATTTCTCTGGTTCGTACAATGATGTCTGATGTGTCAACTTCGGCGGCCGTCGCCTACAAAATAAAACGATTTGAGTCTGTGGTTAACATTATACCAAATAAGACGCGAGAGCTGTCTAATGCACTCAAGCTTGACGATGTGAATTTGTCGAGACTCATAGAGTGCAAAAATCTTTTACTGCGTTTCGGCGAAGAAGCACATTTGCGCCATCTAGAATCCGGGACTATGATCGACGTGAATGCGTTGCTCATGTGGTGTACCTGTCTCCTCTCTTTTTTTGGTGCCACTCAAACACCCGAAGTGATTAAACTGCTTCAAAGCGCATTTACTATCAAGGATCTTGCATACACTCTACCTTACCTGAGTCAAAGGGCGTTATTTAAACCCCCAAATTCATTAGATTGTCGGTCGCTTCTTCCAGAGTTAAATGATCTGGAATGTCTCAAATCTCTTCTGGGCTCATCAAACATTCTTAGCGAAGATCTCTGCCGTGTACTACCAGATTTTTGGGTTGTTGTAACTTTGGATATATGCCAATATTCAGGTGATTTGGTCATTTCTAGATTAGATAATCAATCTGATCATACCGAGGCTATCAAGATTCCATTTGATAGGAAGGAGAATGAGAAAAAAGGGTTTCGCGAGTATTTGATGGAGTTGAAGGCCATAATCTCCGAGAGTAATCGAACTACTAAAACCGAGGTCACATCCAAAATAGTCACAAAAGAGGATAGAAAAATATGGTGGGCGAAAAGATTTGAGTTGGATTCACGTCTTGGTTCATTGTTGCAAAAAATCGAGAGACTGACGATCGGTGGTCTCGTTGGATGTTTCAACGCGTTTGACCGAAAATCACCCGCATATCAACAATTTGAGATTGGCTTGAATAGGATTTGGAAAAGGGCAATTGGTGATAAGTCAAAATTTGTTAAGCTAGATGAAATGTTTGTGCAGTTGTATTACCACACCGGGTCTCATGGCGACAATGTCTCATCAGAATTCGAACTCTTGGCTGATTTGACCGATTTCATTATCGACCGATTGGAACTCACACCAGCTTCAAGAGCTGGTGTTCACGACAGCAAAGATCATATTATGAGTGAAATTCACAAACTTTTATTGCAAACTCCACGCTACACTGATCAAGAACATTTGGTTTTAATTCCAAGTCATTCTTGTGGTCATATTCCATGGGAATCGATGACTTTTCTCAGAAATCGATCGGTATCTCGAATGCCTAGTGTTGGATGCTTAGTCGATTCGTTGAAACGGCATGGCAAGAGGATGACTGTACCCAAAGGTGACAGAGGAGACCTTCTCTATGTGGTAAACCCTGGTTCTGATCTTCGTAAAACGCAGATGAGATTTGAGCCTGTCTTGAGTCAAATACCAGGCTCCAAGGGCATTGCCGGTGAAAGCCCATCGGAAGAATGGTTGACATCAAACCTTTACCGTTCAAGTGTCTTCATCTACTTGGGTCATGGTGGTGGAGAACAGTATTTGCGTTCATCATCTCTCTTCAAATCCAGGTCAACCAATGGAAGGGATCTACCAGTGGCCCTTCTAATGGGGTGTTCATCTGCAGCATATCATGATAATGGGTGCTTGCAGCCATCTAGCAATATCTATAATTGGCTTGTGTGTGGCGCACCTGCTGTGATGACAAACTTATGGGACGTCACAGACAAAGACATTGATATATTCAGTCTCTCTTTACTCGCGGAATGGGGCCTAGTTGAAAAGATTGATCATGGTCAAAACTCCTTAGCCAGTGCCATGGTAAAAAGCCGTGACGCATGTACTCTCAAATTTCTTAATGGTGCTGCTCCTATCTTACATGGCCTCCCATTAAAGTTAAAATAATATTGTATAGACCTTACTTAATATATTAATGACCTTATTTTCCGGTGACCCAAAGAACAGCAGATGATGCAGAATTTTATGAAAAACCCTTCCTAGTGAAGGAAATGAAATGAATAAGATATGCTATGACATTTGACAAAAAAGTATCTCATAGCTCAGGATAATGTGTTTCTTGATCAGACGCTGATACGTGCTGGGACAAATCTCCTGTATTCGGTATGACCGCCTCCGAATCCGACGGAGTTGTACCCATGTTGACTGTGCGTTCATGTTGCCCATCATAGGCCGTGTTTCCAGTATCTGTGGTTTGTGTTGATGTTGACGAATTGCTAGGAACACACCAATTTTTGTGACAATGCCAAGCACGCATCTGGCAATCCCGGGAGCAGTACTTTGTACGTTTGCATCGTTTGCATTTACTGAATTCCCTTGGAGTTTGTTCCCACTTTCCACATTCAAGGTTACCACATTGGCGTACACCGCCTTTGTTATCATTTCTGCGGCAGGAATTTCTCATAATGACGCCTGACCAATAATACATGTCAGTACCTGCAAGAAACGTAAATTTTTCAACTGTTGGAAATAAATTGACTCTCTTGTGCTCCATCAAAGATACATCGTAGTCATTTTCAGCCGCTATATCCACATCATCTATGTCAAACTTGTTGTATTTGTCATAGTTCCAGACTTCGGATAAATACTTCTTTTCTTCCTTTCGCTTGTCAATGATCTTAATACTCAAGCTTCTGCATTCTTCTTCAATGCAATCATTAACCTGATCGCTAATGCGAAATAGAGCAAGTTCTCGATCTAAATCGTCAGTTATGGATTCCGCATTCATAATTGCTTCAAACAATTTGCTTAAACGTCCTGAATTCTGGACAGATGTGGAGCCAGCATCATCAAGATCCGAAGCATATTCATTCATGTCTTCTTCCTCAACACAACCGTGCTTCAAGTCTTTATTATAATCATGCACTGCCTCTAAATTATCGCTCTTCTTTTTTTCAGGCAAATTCTGACCATCTGCTTCATTGCAGAGGTCTAGATTGTCATCCACTAAGTCAAAATTGTCGTGATGAATGTTAAGATTGCTTAACTCCGGCGAGTTGGAAGCTGAAGGATTAAACCTCTCAATTGCGGCGTCATCCCTGTTTTCCACGTCTGTGAAATGCACTGACAATGGCGCGGGGGAAAAGGATCTGCCGGTTCGCGAACGCGGAACGAGAGTTTCTCTGGCATGTGCTCGATTCATATTTCTGCATCTTGTCTTAATAACTTCTTTGGATTGCAAATGCAATTTCTTATCTCTTATACTCATACCAATAAGAATATGGGTATTTTGCAACACATCCTTGAGATATGGATATTTAGATATGTATGCCAAGAGCTGCAAGCACCATACAACGTCATCATCCCTAGGGATAATAATTCCAGTATCAGTAAAGTTCCGCGGTGCAATCTTGGAATGAATAGCATTTGTGACGTAAGACGATTTTTCGTCTTGCAAATACAAGTTTGACAAAAATTGTAAATTATTATCCATATCATAATCACAATCATCCATGTTGCAGTGATAAATTTCCTCGCATTCTTTTTTCTCTCTCAATTTTTTTATGATGCTCATAATGAGACACCTGCGCCGTATGTCGTTGTTGACCGACGACTTTGGCGGTTGGCAGTGGTGGTGACCACCAGATACCGCGCCAAAACTTTCACGAATCAACTTGAATAGCTGATCGATTGATAGCACTTCATAGTCTTCGCTCGCCAAGGTATTCAAGTAGCTGCCGTTGAAAAATGACCCAGGTATTTTCTCCGTGAATTCGCCAGATGAGGACGGTGCACCGTTGTTGTGCGGGGCTTGCAGAGTTGTTTGGAATGACTGTGGAATTTGAGTGTGATGCTGGAGATTTGGTTCAGTCACCAGATTGATCGTTTGATTTCCTCTTGTCATGGTCGCAGGTGCAAACTGAGGCTGGTCGATATCGGCAAGTTGTTGTGTGTTGTTGGGAAAGGTATTGGGCGGGAACTCTTCCACGGGATCATTGAATAAGTTTGGATTGTTCGCCTGACCAGCCTGTTCGTGAGCATGTTGATGGAAATGTGCATGAGTGTGTGGAGCGTCAGAATGATTGTTGTTGTGCGCGCAAAAATGAGTGAGAGCCAGAGAGGAGCACGAGGAGGACCCAAAAAAGGTACCTTCGTGGAGACTTATATAGTTGTCCAAGACCGTAGCAATGACTGGAAGCATTCCAGCACGGACGACTTTTTGTCTTATAGCTTCAGTTCCTCGAGTACCAATGAGTACCAAACACTGAAACGCCAACGTCCATTTCCATGCGGTAAGGAGCTTTTTCTCCCCATTGAAAATATTCTCGCTAATGTTGTAGGATGAGATATGGCATTCGTGAAGAATCTCAACCAAACGCTCGAGCCCTCCATCATTCAGTAATGTCTCGCGCACCTTGGCGCTCGAAGACACTAGATAAGTGAGATGGTTAAGCGAGTTGACGAGCGGTTTGTCGGAAGTTACATCGAGTGCCCTGCGATCGTAAAGGCTCGTTGTGATCGTCACTGCCGCTCTGTTATTTGCCACCGAGCGGTAGTTGGAATCTCTCATAGTGAGGGCTTGATATTTGATTTGATTTTTTTTTTAGGTTCGTGAGGCAAGGCAGATAAAGTCGTAAGAAAGGATCAGAAACGGTTGAATAGTTTGAGCTGTTTCTCTTGAACGGATCGCAGAAATTAATCGTTAACAGTATTCACAAGGAGAACATGAAGCAACAGAAGGATAATAATAAAAGGGAAGGGTATGTTTGATCAGGGGGTGGAAAGAGACTAAGATTATGAAACAGCGGTTATGCCAGTATCTTTGCTTGTAATATATCGAAAAAAAAAGGATATGTATGTGAGCTTGGGATCAGACCTTGTTCAAGATTACCAGAATTTATGTGGGGTTGGGTAAAGATGTTTTGGTGGCGATTTTGAAGGCGATTATATGTTGTACTGTGTAATCTTGAGTGGCAATATTTTTTTTTTTTTTTTTGCTTCGTTGTGGGTGGCGAGGCGAGCACTGGGTAAAGGAGCCTCAATCAGTAACGCGCAAAATCGTAGAAGTTCATTGACTTGGTGAGCTTGGAAAAAGTGCCCGAATTTTGTTCGGAAAGTGAAAACTTAAAAGCTAAGACTCTAAAAGAACTCTGATGATTCAAAATAGCTGATATTTTGACCTTGTTGTCGGTCAATTCTAATTCTATCCCCATCACTTTTGGCTTATTTTCCATTCTGATTGATAGGCTTCTTATCACGTGATGCGCGACAAGATCATTCGTGGAAGCCGTATTTCTCCACTTTCTTGGTTCTGCGTACAATTGAAGAACGAATGGAAGCTTTAGTCAAATAGTCAGCAAGTATTTTTATGCTATAATAAATACATCCTTTATACATATGAGAATTTTTCTTTGTTTAGTTTTTACCGAGATAAGGAAAGAGGTCAGGAGTGGGTGAATATTCGTCTGATCAGGATCTAGGATCTACGTAGGAGTAACTTGTGACACTCTCTGATCTGAAAAGGTTTTAATAGAAAATATGATAGTCCACTAATCTCAGGAGGCATAAAAATTGACAAATATAAAAAAGTTGTGAAATTTCATGATCTTGACTTTTTCAAACGCCTTGTTCGAATTTATGAACTAAAAGGGCGAAATTGTTGTGAGAGCAGGCGGCACATAAACAGTGTCGCCGGTAAATACGGCCGCCTTAATTGAAACAAGTCGCCTGTGAATGTCTGTTCAATTCTTTTTTTTATTATTTTATTTTTATTTTTTGAGAGCCGCAAATTTGAAGATTTCCTTAAAAGAAATTCCCTAATTTTTGAAACCTTCTTTATCTTAAATAGCGTTTTCTCAATTTTTATTCTGTGGTCAAAATGTATTGATGTAAGTATAATTATGATAGTTTGAAGGGTTTTGGTGAAAACTGAGCAATTTTATTTGTGCCAAAACCCCGTGGTACCCTATGATAGGATGAATCTTACAACAACAACTCATCTTTTAATTGGGTCTTTCGATAAAAATCATTTGTTTCATCAGTTCATCATCGATTAGACTATAATAAAGCCTTTTCTTGTTCTAAGGCATTCCTGCAATGTGGCCACACATGGAACTGGGGAAACAGGTGCGGCAACTCTTTCTGTGCGGCAACCTAATATTTGACAGCGATCCACAACACAGATTTTACGTGCGAAAGACTTGTAGATCTGATTCCATCAGCCGCTGATATGGAAATTCTCATATCCTCGGCCGATTATTTGAGTTTGCATACATAAAAATGAGATTCTAAGGGAATGTTTCTAAATTCCTATATATAAAGCAAGATTAGCCCAAGATTTCCTTGAAAAACGCATCCGAGTTTGGTTGTCTACCCAAAAGTTCCTCCAAAATATCAAGGATTTCCTTCGAACCTCCATTTTTCAAAATAATATCCCTGTACTTGAGTCCGCTCTCGACATTCATGGGGTCCGCCTTGAAATGAGTGTAGTAAATGTCTGTAGCAAACACTTGCGAGTACAAGTACCCATAATAACCAGATTCATATCCTCCAGCGATATGCCCAAAGGTAGCATAGCCGATGTTGTCGTGCCCACCATTCGAGATCAAAGTCACATTTTCGCGCAAGTCGTTCCAAAGAGACTTAATATCTAAGTCCGCAAGCTTTTCCTCATCGCCGATGGTATGTAAGGCCATGTCAAAAAGACCAAAATGTAATTGACGGGAGTTTGCCAAGCCTGTGTTAACATGTTTTGTCTTGATCAAGTTGTCAATCAAGTCGTCAGAAATAGGTTCACCCGTTTCGTGGTGTCCAGATAACTTTTTAAGCTCGTTTTTGGACCAAGTCCAGAATTCCAACATTTGCGAGGGACACTCCACAAAGTCTCTAGGCACATGGGTTCCTTGGAATCTTCTGTGCTTGGTTTGCGAAAGCAAGCTGTGAACTCCATGACCCAATTCGTGGAAGAAGGTGGTGACTTCATCATGCTTCAACAAAGATGGGTTGGTTTTGGTGGCCTTTGTAAAATTACACACCAAAGCTGAGTAATTAGGCGAGCGGGTGCCATCCAGCTTGGTAAATGCCGTATTCAATCCAAAATGAGCGGCGTGGGTATACTTTCCTTCACGTGGATGAAGATCAAACAAAATCCAGCCCATGAATTTTGCCTTAGGTTCGCCATAGTTGATGTTTTGGTAAACTGCAATCTTATGAACATCCTCGTTCCAGACAGTGGTAGGATCGGGCTTTTCTTGTCTCACAAACTTTACATCAAAAAGGGTCTCATAGAAACCAAGCATGTTGTTGATAGTTTGGTCAAGAGGAAAATACTCCAGAATCTTTTGATGATCAACTTGGTACTCTTTTTCGAGCAATAAGTTGCTGTAAAAAGAGTTATCCCATGCATAGAAGGTATCTTGCGTGGGCAAACCACGTGCCTCCAAGTCCTGGTTCTTGAAGTCCAACAATTTGGCCAATTCTGTTGTTGCCAAAGGTTGCAACTTTTCTCTCAAGTCATTTAAGAAATTCAACACATTATCCTGATTTTTGGCCATGCGCTCTTCCAAAACATATTCCGAGTAGGTAGTGTAGCCCAAAAGTTTTGCTATTTTAAACCTGACACGAATAATTTTGTCCAAGATTTCTGCATTTTCGGGTACCTTATTCAGGTTTGCCAAGTGAGCTGCTTTTCTAGTATCTTGATTTTTACTATACTTCAAGACAGGAAGAATATCTGGGTACTTGAATGTCACCTTGAACTTAGTCACACCGTTATCCTCCGTGGTTTCAAATTGCTCCAAAACCAGCTCTGGAACACCATCTAATTCCTCTCTTGTGAAAGCAATAAAACCATTTTCCTCGTTAGTGTTTTTGGAAAATGAGGTAGACAAGTTGCTCAACTCAATCTGAAGCTTTTTGACCTCGTCTTGCTTTTCTTTAGGCAAACCCAAACCATTTCTTTTGAATCCTTTGACAACCTTTTCCAAAAACTTGAGTGATTCGGCATCAGTGGCGTTGGGATCATCCTTGATCTTTTCCCACAATTTGTTATAAACCTCAAACAAATCTTGTCTGGAACTTTGCTCAATTGAGTTCTCGTCTAACAATTGTTCAGCCTTTGTTGACGCGTCTCTAACTGCCTTATCAGTCGAAACATATTGATAGAAGGTGATTTCGTTTTCTCTTTGGGAGCTGTTTTCGTAATTGATTGCAGGAATTAAAACATTTTCCACAGAAGGTTCTTGAATTGATGCGATTTTGTCGTTGAAACTAATATCGGCTGCAACAAGATCTTTCGCCTCTTGCAAAATCTCTTCGGATGTCAATGTCCACGAAGGAGAAGCTTGCGCTTCTGTTAATTTAACATAGTCTACTTCCAGCATCTTGGTGTAAAAGAAAATTGCGAATAGTAGAAAGGTTATCAGAATAATGCCCAGTGGGTTTCTGGACATTATTTATAGTAATCCAAACACATACTGAAAAATTATGCCGCGGCTCGGTGGTGGAGCCACATTTGATCGCACAGGCGCACGGCTTCAATTCCGCGATCGTGATTTGGTCTCAGAGTGCACGATAGTAGCCTATGTCAAAAACTTAAGTCTAAAAATGGGATTCGTAAACAAAAGGCCAGAGCAGCAAACTGATTCCGGAATGCCCTGTTAGAAGACTGATTGTGCATTTCGGAAATGTTTGTGTCGTATGATGATGCAATTTGTGACAAGATTGAAAATTCGAATGCTTTGTTAATCTACATTTTGTTACATAGACACTCGTAAAACAAAGGGCTTTTTTCAATTTCTTCAGTTATGAAGAAGGTCAAGAGTCAATTGGGTACAGGGTCTAATTATTTAGTTCGTTAGAAGTCGTTGCTTCAAAAACCATACTATCATCACCCAATTTCAAGTATGCAGTGCTTCTGATCAGCCTCAATCGCGGTTGCCACTGTTGGGGTAGTACGCAGTGCAGCAACTTGCTGGTGCAGTTTCTTATCAGAATTAGAAATGAACTCAACACCCCTCAAATTCTTGGAAAACGTTACATCAAGACAGCTTTTTGAGAGCTCATCCAAAATCGCTGATTCGATTAAGAATTGGAATGCGGGTGGGATTTACAAATACGATGTACCTCAGAGCAACAAGAAAATTCATGTTGACGTGCGCACCAAGGATCATTTGAACAATGATTTTTGGGTTGCAAGGTTGAACACTTTTGATGAGCTTACAGCTGAGGCTCGTAAGAGATTATGGGAGAAGCTTTTCAGATACAGTATTGGCTCCACGCTGGATTTGCAAGACTCCCATACTGTCCACGAAAAATATTATATCGAGGAGCTTTATGACTTCAATCTTACCCCATACTCTTTGAATGACCCACCTGAAGGATACGAGTCGTTCTCGTATTTGGTGGAAACGTTTTACAAGTTACAATGGCCTTTGAAAAGACGTAGATTTAGTAATTTGGTGCACATTTTGAAAAGCGCCGATCAAAAAATCTCTTATGTGATTAGTATTGCTATTGACCCATCTTTGGTACCCAACGCATCTAAAGATGCTAGTATTATCGATGCACAGTACACATCCATAGAGAGACTTCAATATGATGATAACAACCTTGTCTGGTTGATGACAACATGCTCCGACGCGAAAGGTAATGTACCTCAATGGCTTGCCCGGTCTTCCATCAACTCCGTGGTTGCTAAGGATGTTCCTCATTTTATGCATTGGGCTGACACGAAGGAGTGAGGAATGAGAAATGAAAAGTCTTTACTACTTCAATTCCAATCCAAATACTAGATCACTATTTATAAGAAATAAGAAATAAGAAATTGCACAACTGATTCACTTCGTCACTCCATCCTCTGGGTCTTTTTCGACCCCACCTAGCCATACTTTCACATCGCTGCCTAGGTTCTCCAAGAATCCCAAATTAGCTGCCCCGTAAACCTTATCTGCGACGTTCATCAAGTAGTTATTCTCTGGCGTTGAAGGTGGCTTTGTTTTATTCTTCTGATTCGAGTTTCGTATTATGATTATCACTTTTTCCTTATGGCGCAATGTGTAAATAAGCCAGTCATTATGTTTGCTGCTGGAAAACTTGTGGAGCTGCTCGTAGATACTACTGTCACTTTCAAACATTCTTCCCTTGGTCTCGATAAAAAGGTGAGTGATCAAATGATCATGTAAATGAAAAATAATACGGTTCAACACCATTAGCTTCTTATCTAGATGGCCCGCATTAATGACTTGAAGATTTGGTAGTGAAGTCTGATACGTGAGACTTTTCGTATCATAAATGATAAAAAAGAAATCACTATCGATTTCTTTATGAGTGAGATCCCGATCCCCCAAACTACCATGTAGAGCTGCTTCAATTGGGCCGGGTAAGGAGCTGATACTATTACTCAATGGCATTGTCGGTTCTTTCATAGCCATACCGATCAATTCCGACAATGACAAGAACACATTAGATTTCAAGTCCGAATAAAACGAGCGCTCTTCCAAAAAATCCATTCCTGATTCGTAAAATAATACAACGAGCGTCTCGTTGCGCTTGAACACAACTAACAGATATTCTCTAGATAGTGCACTATCGCTTTCGCACATTGTGGGTATATGCACCAAGAACCGTGTAATCACATCGTCAACTAAACCCACCAAATATTGATCACAGTGATGACAGCCATCAACATTTTGCCCTTTCCCTGAATCAATGGGTTCTTCACTTGCACTTTCGGCAGTTTGACCAAAGTAGTTCAATTTATTTAACCAGTTTGGAGCGTCGTAAATCTGTTCTGTGACTGCCAACCCCAACTTTTTGAAACCTTTTGCAGTTCCGTGTATAGGCAGCACCACGAGCGAATTCGTTAGTGTCACGGGATTAAGCATCGCGAGAATAGTTGACGCATTGATGTTCGACTCAATAGCCAACATTTCTTCATCTTCTTCGTCTTCATCTTGAGAGTCCGTGGTTTGCTCTTGTATCATTTCTGACATGCGTGCCCAATCAGCTCGTAAAAGGGAATAAACATCTTCTACCTTTGAGAGTTTTGAGAAGAACTCAGGATTGAGGCACTTGCTCAAGTGGACATCTTCGAACATTTTGTAGATTTCTATAACTGCCTTTTCATCTAGGTTATTCGCTGCACCAAGATTCATATGTACCACACCAGAATGCTTGGTCGACATTGGATCTAGATTTGCAACGAGGTACCCGGAAGGCTTAAAGGCGTCATCATAAATCAAACCATCAATCTCTCTTTTTAAAGATTCAGAAATTCTTAAGGATGATTTCTTGTAACTTTTTTTAGAGAGGAATTCAAAAAAGCCGCGTTGATTTAGCCGATTTGGCCATAGAATCTTTGCGGGTCCAAATGAATTCTCTGTAACAAAATTGAAATTCTCGATGAATTTGAGCCAATAGTCACGAAGAATCCTGCTCAAGGTTTTTTCCCCATAAAGGGGTAGAATTTCCACGAGCGGCCGATGAATTAATTCAAAAATAGCATGGGTTCGCTGCACCACCTTTATGAGCTGGTTTTCGCAAATTTTGCTTTTCTCGGCACTTTTTGTATTCAATAGCAAGGAAACAGCAAGAAAATATCCATTCTCGATTTCTATCACGATGATGGCACCATCTGTAATCCGAAGTGTGATTGGCCCGTCTGATGAACCAAAGTCAGATAGAAGCGAGCAAGAGCCCCGAATAAGACCAATTATATTTAGCTGTTCACGTATTAGTTTATTTTCATTATCCGAGGATACTCCCGTTGCATCTTCATTATTTGGCGTTTGTGGAGTGATGAAAAATAGAATCTGTTGAGAAAGACCCTCGAAACTCTCGTCGTTTTCCTTGGCCCAGGAAGGATTGTACAATGCTATGAATGCAATTCTGGGAGTACTGTTCTCATTATCTGGAATCTCACTGTACGAAGTAAGGCCCAAGGTCTCGCCCCCGAATCGGCTGATGAAGTCTGAAAAATAGTTGTTCATGTGGGGTTTGATGTGTACTATGGTGCAGGCTTATCTGAAATCTCGAATCACGCCTCGCACTGGAGTGCAGTATGTACCGTACTTAAGTACCATGGGGACATAAGCCCAATTTCGTTTCCATCTAGTTATTCTTTGGGTCTTTTATATACTGATTTTACTTGCAGACTTTTTTTCTTTTTTTCTTTTTTTTTCTTTTTTTCTTTTTTTTTCTTTTTTTCTTTTTTTTTCTTTTTTTCTTTTTTTCTTCTGAGCTATTTAAAGTTACACCAGGTGATATTACTTAGTTGGCCTAGTTCCATAACTCAAACCACCCGATATTCTTCCTCACAGCGTTCGAGAATCCTTCATGATGCTTGACCCATATTCTTGTTGCCTCTCTATTGACTGGCTTAGGCACTGTTGCCATTTTGTTCAGGACATCGTCATACCTACCCTTGAAAAAATCGAGCGACGATGTCATCTTAGCCCTCTTTTGTTTCGCATCTAGCTTCTCCTGATCTTGCTTCTCGGTTCTTTGTCTCTTTAATAAGCCCGTAGTCATAAGTGAATCGATTTCGGATTGAAGTAAGGGAAAAAGCCATTGCCTCTTAACATTGAGAGATCTTTTCTTTTGCTCCAGGTTTATTTCACCGCAATCGAAGATCGTGATGCCTTCCCAGTCAGGTCCAAATACTAAGTAATTCTGATTGGTCTCAACATCTCTTTGTGATTCAAGCTTGATATCTAAGGCCTTTATCAAGCCAGCCAATTTTTCTACTAAGTTAACTTCGTGAGGCTTAAGGGTCCCTTTTGATTTGGAAGACCCCACCTCAGGTGATAGCATTTTGTCAAGGAGAGGAATAAACTCGCATGCATAGAAGCTATTGTTGGATGACGTGCCACAAAGTGAGACCTTAGACTCCACAGGAACCAGTTCAGCGAGAGTTTTGACCACATACTTGTTTTGCTTCAAGGATTCTCGTGAAATGAAATCAAGATTTTTCAGACCTGGGATTAGGCCGTCCATATCTTTGAACTTGTGAGGGTTGATGTCACTGAACAAGGACCAAAACTTCAAACTGGCCAAGGTTGGATAAAATAGGGAGCTGAGATTTTGAGTAGTAAGCAAGTCGTAGTAAAAAAGCCAGTCACTGATCTCTGCGGGCCTTATTGCCGAATCATCTTGTAGGTGAACAACATCCAAGTATTTGTTGAAACACCCTCTTATCACCTTATCAAGGGATCCGGATGCGGCAGATTTACCTTCGCCAGAGGAAACAAGATCAAGCATTTCCTCGAAGTTTTCTTCCTTAGATTTGGCTTGATTTCTTCTGAATATTTGATCAACCAAGGCAAACCAAGAAACCAGGGTGTCTTTATTGGTTATTCCTGCAGAACTTTCAGATCGGAAGTTGTGAAGATCAGTATCAAGCTTTCGACTTGAAAATTGCAAATAATTGATGCACGCACGAATATCACCGTCACAAATTTCAAAGACTTCTGCAATCTCTTTTCGATCAAGGCCTAGCTTTTCTTGCTCGCTAATCTTCATGAGAAATTCCTTTACGGACTTTTGAGCGGACATATTGATTTTTGCTCCATGGCTTGAGCCTGTAACAGGCCGTCTAAAGGCCACTATTTCACACATGGGCCTAAGTAATTCCATTGGGTTAGGCCCGTACGATTTTGACGATGTATTGTAGATGTCATTGGCAATGCAGATGATTGGTCTGTTCAAGTAGAAAGGTTTTTTGTTGCTTTTGGTCTTAAACTCTTTCCTGGAGTCTGGATTTTCCCTCTTTCGACTATTGCTTTGGTCTGCGCGGACCAACTCAGAGATTACCTTAACAACATCGCCTGCGTTGATGGCCGAATCAATTTCATCGACAATTAAGCACGTGGGTTTGCCCTTGGATGTGACGGAGTTTGTGGTGAGGGCATTTTTAACTTTGAGTTTTAAGGCTGCAGTGGCATTGGTAAATCTGCCTGCACCTTCGGCAGCGTCTGTACCTTGTAAAGTATCCATACTATTTGCAGCATTAAGTTCCTCTACAGAATACCCTGCTCGCTTGGCCAACAAATGGGCCACGGCCGTTTTGCCCATTCCGGGAGGTCCATGTATCAATAAAACTTTGCGCAAAGGTCTACCCATACTGTCTACAAAATCGCCTCCTTCCTTAGGCTTCCCAAATGCAGCAGCACCCCATTTATGAAGCCAGTCCATAACAAGTCGATATTGACGCTCGTTACCCGCCGGGCATATCTGTAAAAATGATCTGGGCTTATACTTATCCAGCCATAAGTGGGACAGCCCCGTAGTTTCTGGCGCCTTTTCCCTCAGTTTCAACTCACGGATCTTGTTTTTTTGGACCCGGAGCCGCTCTCTTTGACTTACGCTTTCGTATAATTTGTCCATGTTGAGAATTGCATCAGGGTCCTCGCTAAAATCGAGCGTGATTGGCTTTCTGCGACGAGGCCGGAGAAAAACCGAAGTTCCGTCGAGAAGTTTGGCAGCCTTGACCTTAGTTTTTGGTGGTGCCGCAACAGAATCCACAGTCAGAATAGGAGTAGTATCATTAGAAGACCGTGATTTTTGCTGGGGGAAAAGAAGTGAACCGGAAAACTCCACACCTTCGTCTCCTTGCTGTGGTAACAGGTTTGTCTGTGCCTGCGGTAAATCGACCGACGGCTGGGTGGCCAGAAAAAGAACCGAGTCTCCAAATGCAAATTCCGTATCTGTCATCTATAATTCGAGTATTGTTGCTAGTTTATGATGATGAAGGAAGAAAAAAAAATAAAAACTTTACTTTGATTTTCAACTGAGCGACGCGTTTAGAGCGCGGGTCGCGTCGCGTATTTAAATTGTGAACAGTCCGAAATGGTCTCGCTTTTTTAATAGATTTTGAAATCTACACATAGTGTGGCTTTACTCATGATAAAAATGCAAGTAAGTGTTTCAATGTATATCTGAGTTATTAACCTGGACTGTGTTTAAAATACTGATCTTAAGAATGCATTCCGTGCTGAACGACAACATGTAGGCCCATTTGGGTAGAATTTTGAATACTCACTGCATCATTCAATAAAAGTAAAAAAGGAGCAATGAAATCTTAGCTTAATTTTTTTTAGAGACCCTAAATGTTAAAGTCATGAGTGGGATATAATAAAGAAAGGTTGCTTCATTGCAGCTCTCGCGATTGTCTGCGAATACCAGGCAACACTCATCAAGAAACCTTTTAAGAATATCGCCATCTTTTTGATCGCCTTTGATACAAAAGCATTTGGTAACAGTTTATGGTCAAGTCCCATGACTTTAAAGAAGCAAAAAAAAAAGAAAAAAAAAAAAAAAAAAGAAAAACGAATCGGTGATGAAAAGGAAGAGAAGAAAAATTTCACTACAATTCGGCACTTGAAACAGTGTATATTTGAGGGTTCAATTTTGGCGTACTATTTTTTCTCCGGGGTGTAGATGTCATTATAAATAATTTAAAGACGGGAATACTCACCAAATGGTGCTGCTTATTAAATGAAACAGGAAGTACATTTTTAAGATACCACAACGGTCTACATTTTCAAGTGACTTATAATTCCCGGACGATTCAGAAAAGATAGCGGTGGCGTATCAGAAAACGTATGACCAGCTTACGAAAGGTCCTACCTGATTTCTTTGCACATTGAGAAATTGGAGAAAGAAATAAAATCATAGCATGCGCTTAGTGTATTTATAAAATCATGTTCAAATAGGAAACCGCAACAAAACCTTAGTCTATGATACTTAACTGCAGTGGGCAAGCCCTACTATTGAGTGAATGCACGAGGTGCCTCACCTTCTGGGCCAATGTACTTGGGGTCTCTCCAAGGACCATAGTCATTCAAGTACAATTGCTCTTCGGTGACTTCCGAAGCACCTCCAAACTTAGTTGGCAAGTTCTCAGCTGGAATTTGCTTGAGCAATTCTTTCTTATACGAGGAGCCCAAAATATGGATCTTGGACACGGTGACTGGGTCCAAGAAGGCTTTGAACAACTTGAAGGCCGTAGAGAAGCCGAATGGGGCATTGATACAGTAGAACATACCCATTCTCTCTGGGTAAAAGTCTTGGCCAATCTTGGATGCCTCCTTGACATAACCCACAACTTGGTAGGCAGCAGAAATAGAAATTCCCTTCAAGTCCATGATAGTACATGAGGTCTCAACCAAGTTACCTTGCTTTCTGGAGCATGCAGGCAATCTGTACTTGGTGAACAGCTCGTATTCCCAAACCAAATTCTTCAACATTCTCTCCTGCGTGGTGATCTTCAACATGTCTGGCAAGTAGACTTTGCCCAACTCCTCGAAGTACACTGGACGTCCGTCTTTGTCTGTCTTGTGATAATATTGTGGGTACATTTTAGCCACAAGTGGCTTCTCTGTGTAGTGAAAGTCCTCCAAGATGGTGTCAGTACCAAAGCTTTTTCTCCAAGTCTCGCAGTCCACAAACATAGCCTGCGCCTTCTCCAAAACAAACTTTCTGGCCCTCAAAAAACGAAGCAAATTGGCGTCATCTAGACGCTGAGTGTATCCGAGCTTTTGCAAAGCGGCTCTGAACTCTGTCAAAATTTTCTTTTGCTCTTCGGTCAAAGTGGAAGTGTAGCCCGTTTGGCTCGAGGGGGCCGCAATTTGAGGATACGAGGCAAGAATTTCTTTTTCGGAGGCCATTTTGTTACTAGTGTTTGGTTTTAGAGTGAGCGAACCCGTGGCTTAAGTAGGCGAATTCACAGATTTCCCGGGATTTTTTCTTATGTTTGGACCGGCCTATGCAGTAGCCCGACGCTATCGTCAAACTTGCGCGGGTCGCGGGACCGGGCCTCGTGGCTCTAGCCGGACTATTTAGATTATTCGCATATGCAGTTGCAATTTATTTTAAGGACGAACGATATTTCATTGTTGATATAATAATTGCTATTATTACTGCCACAATGTTTATTTTTGGTTTCTAATTTCGCAAGTGTCTTTTTTTAACACAAGTTTTCCCAACTGGAATTTCCATTGGAGAACCGTTTTAAACACAACAATAACTCTCTTTTCTATGTCCGGCAACGTATCGCAGCCTGAAAATTCTTGATTCGACCGTTTGAACAAGTACAATACAACTTGAGATAGACTTTTACAGCGAGTTATAAACTAGGTTTTTTTATTTTTTTGATTGTACGTTAAGTAATATATTTCTGCTTACTGGAATAAATGGCAATCTCAGCTTATTTTGGGAGTCAGCGTTCCACTTGGCAGATTAAAATGTATTATTAAAACTTTTGGGCAGAACTAAAAACAACTAGATTGACTTTATTCTTTTTTTAACCATCTTTTAAATGGATTCTTGGAGTTCCGTCTCATTACATTAGCAAAAGATGCCGACGAATTGTTGTCCAGCGGAGTTCCTTTGATCCCCAGGGGAAACTTTAGCCTCAAGGAAGTAAGCGCATTGTCCACCAAGAGCCTATGGTTAGAAGGTGGCGTCTCTTGAAAATTAGGATCATAATAAACGATGGAATTTTTGTTGGGGTTGAGATA
>JAJMCO010000042.1:0-71375 GCA_030573015.1 Metschnikowia peoriensis | reverse complement strand
ACACTGGCTCGGTATGTGAAGAACCAAAAACAAAACAAACCAGGAAAAGTGACCACCCAGTATAATGCTAATGGCAACAACGAAAGGCAACAGCCTGCAGTGCTGGAAAACCCCATGCTTAATGATTCCATCACCCGCAAAGAAATGGTGGAGAAGGTTGATGCGCTTGATTCGCTTATGGGCTTTGATCGGTTTGATCATGGCGATATGGATGGTGCCAAACCAAGAAAAGGATGGTTGGTCAATATGCACGCGACCACCATACCATCGGAGGAGTATTTGCCCGGGTACTCAGGCGTCGATTTTTATTTTCTTGATGAGGAAGGTGGCCTGTTTAAAGCCACGCTTCAATATGACCCATACTTTTTTTTGATGGTGATTCCAGGAAAAGAGGCCGAAGTCGAGGAATCCTTGAAAAAATTGCTTGAAGAATTCAAATTGAAGACCGTGTCTCGTGAACTAAAAGACGATTTGGCCATGCCTAACCATTTGGTGGGTTTAAAACGCACATTGATAAGACTACTGTTTCATAATGTGCTGGATTTATTGGGTGCCCGGCGCATGCTTACACCCATCATTAAGGAAAACCAGGCTAAGCGTGACACGCGAGACGTTTTCCAGGAACTTGATTTCTCCAATAACTCCAATAATATCGATTCAGAGTGGAACGAGTATCTGACATCTTCTTCATACACGCTTAAAACCAGGGCCAACGATACTGTGGCGGATCCCACTACTTTCATCGACGATTTGCGTGAATACGACGTGCCTTTCCACGTGCGTGTTTCGATCGACAAGAACATTAGAGTCGGTAAATGGTACGATGTTTTTGCCCAGCATGGCGAGGTATCTTTTGAAGAGGATGTCGAAAAAATTGCATTTGCCGATCCAGTAGTATTGGCTTTCGATATCGAAACCACCAAGGCGCCCTTGAAGTTCCCCGATGCCAAAGTTGATCAGATCATGATGATTTCGTATATGATTGATGGTGAAGGATTTCTTATCACCAATCGCGAGATTATTTCGGAGGATATCGAGGATTTTGAGTATACACCCAAACCTGAGTATCCGGGAAATTTTGCTATTTTCAATGAACCTGATGAGAAGCACGTGTTGATGCGTTTTTACGAGCATATTAGGGATGTGCGTCCCACAGTTATTGCCACATTTAACGGTGACTTTTTCGATTGGCCCTTCGTTGAAACAAGAACTAATTTTCATGACATGGATATGTTTGACGAAATCGGCTTCGCGAAGGATAATGAGGGTGAATATAAGTCGAAGTATTGTGTGCATATGGATTGTTTCAGATGGGTGAAGAGAGATTCGTACTTGCCACAAGGTTCGCAAGGTTTGAAGGCGGTGACAACGGCAAAGTTGGGCTATAACCCGATTGAGCTTGATCCCGAGTTAATGACGCCTTACGCCTACGAAAAACCCCAGATTCTTTCCGAATATTCGGTGTCTGATGCTGTGGCCACCTACTATTTATACTTCAAATACGTGCACCCGTTCATTTTCTCTTTGTGCACAATTATTCCTTTAAACCCCGATGAAGTGCTCAGAAAGGGAACCGGTACTTTGTGTGAAATGTTGTTGATGGTCCAAGCCTACGAAAAGGAAATTTTGCTTCCAAACAAGTATACTGACCCGATCGAAAGATTTTACGAGGGCCATCTTCTTGAATCGGAGACCTATGTGGGTGGTCACGTGGAGTCGTTGGAGTCTGGAGTCTTCCGGAGTGATATTGCCAATGATTTCAAAGTTCAACCTGCAGCAATCAACGAGCTTCTTCAAGATTTGAGAAAATCGATCGAGTTTTGTATAGAGGTTGAAAACGGGAAAAAAGTTGCCGATGTCGAGAACTTCGATGAAGTGTATGATGAGATCAAGGCCAAACTAGAAGATTTGCGTGATAACCCGACCAGAAAGGAAAACCCTTTAATTTATCACGTGGATGTGGCCTCGATGTATCCAAACATTATGACTTCCAATAGACTTCAACCAGACTCGATGAAAACAGAGGAAGACTGTGCAGCGTGTGATTTTAACAGACCGGGCAAGACCTGTGACAGAAGATTGGAATGGTCTTGGAGAGGTGAATTTTCCCCGGCAAAGGCCAACGATTATAACTTGGTCAAGCGAACATTGCAGCATGAGACTTTTCCTCCTTTGAAACATTGGTTGCCAAAGAGAACATTTGATGAGCTTCCGTATTCTGAACAAGCACTGCTTATAAAAGCCAGATTGGGTGAATACTCGAGAAAGGTACACAAGAAGAAAAAGATTACTGAAACAATCACGCGTGAAGCCATTGTTTGTCAGAGAGAAAACCCATTCTATGTGAACACGGTCAGAAACTTCAGAGATCGTCGTTATGAGTTCAAAAACCTCGCAAAAGTGTGGAAGGGTAAATCATCCAAATGTCAAGATACTATTTCCCGAGACGAGGCGAACAAAATGGTGGTTTTGTATGATTCTTTGCAACTTGCTCATAAAGTCATTTTGAACTCTTTCTACGGTTATGTCATGAGAAAGGGCTCTCGTTGGTACTCTATGGAGATGGCGGGTATCACGTGTCTTACAGGATCCAAAATCATTCAAATGGCCCGTTCTTTGGTTGAGCGGATTGGTCGCCCTTTGGAGTTGGATACTGATGGTATCTGGTGTATTTTACCGAAATCATTTCCTGAAAACTTTAACCTCAAGTGCAAAGATGGAAAGAAAATCTTCTTGGAATATCCATGCTCCATGTTGAACTATTTGGTGCATCAAAAATTTACCAATCATCAGTATCAAGACCTTGAGGACCCTGAAAGATTCAAGTACAGCACAAAGTCGGAAAACTCCATTTTCTTTGAGGTCGATGGTCCTTATAGAGCCATGGTGTTGCCCACTTCGAAAGAAGAAGGTAAAGGTTTGAAAAAAAGATATGCTGTCTTCAATCATGATGGCTCATTGGCGGAATTGAAAGGTTTTGAGTTGAAGAGAAGAGGAGAGTTGAATCTTATTAAAAATTTCCAATCCGATATTTTCAAATTGTTTCTTGATGGCGATACTTTGGAGAATTGTTACAAAGCTGTTGCCACTGTGGCAAACAACTGGTTAGATGTCTTGGATACCAAAGGAGGAATGTTGGAGGATGAGGATTTGATTGAGCTTATTTGTGAAAACAAAATGATGTCCAAGGCTCTTACTGAATACGAGGGTCAAAAGTCTACCTCCATCACAACTGCAAAAAGATTGGGAGAGTTTTTGGGCGAAGAAATGGTGAAGGATGCGGGTTTGGCGTGTAAGTATATTATCAGCTCAAAGCCTATCGGCAGTCCTGTTACGGAGAGAGCAATTCCTGTTGCAGTCTTTTCGTCGGAAAAAAAGGAGTTCTTCTTGAAGAAATGGCTTAAAGATCCTTCCTTGTCTGAATTCGATCCTCGCTCTGTCTTAGATTGGGATTACTATTATGAACGTTTGGCTTCTGTGGTGCAAAAAATCATCACTATTCCTGCTGCTTACCAACACGTTCAGAACCCAGTACCTAGAGTTCCCCATCCTGATTGGTTACGGAAACGTATTCTGGCTCAAGAAGATAAGCTTCAACAATCATCAATCTCGAGCTTTTTTGGTACTGTGACAAAGAAGGAACACCAGGGAAAAGCCTTGAGAGATATCGAAGAATTTGGAAACATTGGTGAGGACGAATTCACTGGATCCAAATTTAGTAAGGTGACTGTCAAAAAAAGAAAACTACGTGAAGCTCAAAAAGTAAGGGAAGAAGAAGAAGAAAGAAATGCCTCGCTTCTTTTGGGGGCCTGCCCTTCGATGACCGAAGATTACGCTGGGTTTTTGCAGTACCAAAAGGCTAAGTGGAGCCATCAATCTCGTAACAGGGACAGAAGAAAGAAGTTGTTCGGAGAGAATTCAGAGTCTTCTCATAGATCTTCTGTCGGTAACATGATTCGGAAGCAGGCTGAAAACATTGCGGGTTCCAACTGGGAGATTCTCGAGTACAAGATAGACCCAACTAATATCGGTGTGCTCAAGGTTTACGTTCTTTCCGGTGCAAAGGTGTATTCATTTTCGTTTCATATTCCAAAACAAGTTTACGCCACTTTCAAAGCGGAACTTTCGAGCAAGAAAACAATTCCAAACTGTGACATTGAAAAATCAAAGGCGATTCTTCCCAATGGACATGATGCCTCCCATCTTTACAAGTTCACCATGCCCGAGACCGTTTACAATGAAGAAATTAGCCGCGTGGATAGTTTGCTTCATGATTCCAGAATATTGGGGCTTTACGAAACCGAGATTAGTTCCATTGATAGAGCTATCATTGGTTTGGGAAACACGGTGCGGTTTGACGATACACGAGTTGGTGCCTTGGGTAAATGTTTGAAGACGGGTTTCACAACCAAGGACTTGATTCAGATTGATCAGGTCCAGTATTTGAAAAGGTTTGGAATGGATATTTTTTACTTGCTCCATATTGTCACCAACAGTTATGAGTTCTATTCGCTTTTCAACACTTGGTCCAACACAGTATCTCTTTGTGTTTTAAAACCATCCAGTGGTGCCCAAGAACTTCCGGCCAACCTCGAAAAGATCTACAAAGAGATATACGAGGCTAAAAAGGACTCATTCACCAACCTTTACAATATTATTGACTATCCAGCTGATGTCAAATTTGAGACAACTTATTTTAACAGCCCTGCTTCCTTGTACAAGAAACTCAGCTCCCTTATAAGAAAGATTCACGAAGGTAGAAGCAGCAAGGCATTGTTTGCGATCCAGTCGCCCTATTGTGCTAAAGTGTTGAATCTTCTTGAAGCAGCAGTGGACTTTCCAACGATTAAGATGAGTGTCAGAGAAGTTCCCATGCCTGCCATTGGTTGGCAATCTTTGATTTCGCAAAGAATAATGAAGCATTACTTCAATTTGGCTTCCGGAATCAAGAACTTGATTGACCTTTCAAACTACTCAAAAATCCCCCTTTGTAATTTGCAGGCAGAGAATTTGGACTATTTGATCGATGTCCAATACGCCCGGCGTTTGACCGAAAATAATGTTGTGTTGTGGTGGTCAAATAACCTTTATCCAGATCATGGGGGATATGAAGCTGACCAAGTTGATGAGCTGGAGAGTCTCGAATCCATTACAATCAACAATCCCGAAATCTATGAAACTGCTTCTTTGGAGATTGATATTGGGACCTTGACAATTAACACGATTCTAACAAGCTCGCTTATCAATGAGATGGAGGGTACCGATTTGGCTGATGATCCGTTGGAAGGTGATGATAATGGCGCTTCAACTTTGGCTGTCGATACCTTCTCGCCTACTGCGTTGTCTCATTTAAGGGCGATGGTCAAACAATGGTGGGATGATGCTATGAACCATAACATACACGCGGATTCAATGACAAGTCAATTGGTGATGTGGATTCAAAAAAGAAGCTCAAAGTTGTACGACTATACTCTCCACAGACATATCCATAAGCTCACGTACAAAGCTTTGAGACAGTTGGTAGGTGAGTTCCGAAGAATGAATTCCCAAGTCGTCTTCGCAACCAAGCTGAAATTGATCATCCAGACCACAAAAATCTCGGTCGAGAACTCGTACGCTTTTGGAAATTACGCGGTGACTGCTATTCGTTCAAAGCCATTGTTCAACTTTTTGGAATTGCGCATTGTTCGCTACTGGGACCTCTTGATTTGGATGGATGAGTTTAATTTTGCTGGTCGATGCTGTACCGAGATCACTAATGAGGATGTACAAGATTTGGTTCCATTTAGTCAGTGGCACATTAAGAAGTTTCTTCCGGTCATGTTTCAAAATGAGTTTGAGGATTGGATTGTGATTTTCTTGAATGCTTTGGCGAGCTACAAAAGTGAGACTTTGCTCGGGGGCACACAACTGGGTACTCAGAGAATAACTCAATTGGCGCATATATTGAACGGACAAAAGAAGCAAGATTCGGCCACCGAGGCTCCTGAAGATGACTTTGTCAGTGAAGTTATGGTGAACTTCCGCAAACCTCTCCACCTGAGAATTAAGAAACTTGGCCGTCGTCAAAATGAGTCGATCCTCAACCCAGAAATGAAGCAGGAGTATGAGTTTCCTAAACTTGCAGGCTCACACCTTAACTTGAAAAACCCTATCTTGGAGCTAGTCAAATTCTTATGTGGAGTGTTTGCCTTATCTAGTAAGAGAAGCATTGAGGTGCGCATGTTGCGGAAGGATCTTCTTCAAGAGTTAGAGGTGAGAGAATTCAGTGCTGAGTCTATGTTTGTTAACCCGAGTGCGTCCCTAGTGATCAATTCGGTCATCTGTGACTACTGTGAATTCATTCGTGATGTTGATTTCTGTCGGAATGAGGAGAAGGATGTTTGGGCATGTACCAATTGCCGCAAATCGTATAATACAGCAGCGATGGAAGAAGAACTTATTTCGCAATGTAACAAATTAGTTACCAAATACTTGAGCCAAGACTACCAGTGCTCGAGATGTCATACTATCAAAAGTGATAATATGAGTGAATTTTGCAAATGTTCTGGTGATTGGGTAGAGACTGTGAAGTATGAATTTGTCGAGAAACGGTTGGAAGTGTTCCGTAATGTAGCAAAGGCTTACGGTTTGAAGATGTTGCTGGTACAACTCGAAGACTACTTTTAGATATTTCTTGGTAATGAAAATCTGTGTCTTTTTTTTTTTATCTAAAAAGAATAAACGAATAAATAAAATATAAACACTAAAACAAGATTAATTGGATCATGAGTTAGAAAACTAGGAAGTATTCAAAGATGGCTGGAGTGCATCTGCGCGTTTCTTTGGCACTGAAAATATTATCAGATCTCACCATAATTCTAATCGATTATTCCCCTATACCAATGGAAGCAGTACCAAAATACGTCGAGTTTCGAGAAAAAGAGCAAGAACTCCTAGCTTCTTTTATTACTGATGACGTGGAAACGCTGGCGCCAAATGTCATTGTTCTGGGCTACAAGTCGTTGGGAAAAACACATCTTGTGCTCCGGCACTTAGAAAATCTAGGCATACGACGGACTATTATTAAGTGTGACGAGTTCATCACTCAGAAACTTCTTCTACAAAATTGCTTGTCTCGTATTCGAGCAGACAGTGGTATAGATTTATCGACCTATCACCAGAAATTTATGTATAAAGGTTTAGAGGCTGCTCGGCTTTCTCTTCTATGTGAGACATTTTCTCATTTTCTCATGTCACTCGAACAATTTGTGGAAGAAACCAATTACACCGAACCTCATGTCTTGGTATTGGATCGTTTTGATCAATGCCTCGAAAACACAGAAGAGCTTTTCCGGTCTTTCGTGAAATTCAGGGAATATTCCACCATTCGAAACATTAGCATTATCTATATAGTATCCCACGAGGAACCGAGAGAAGTGGTGACAATGAATGTACCGCATATAAGACTCGCTTCTTATACTTTGGATCAAGTGGCGGAAATTGTGACCAAAAACCCATTCCCCGAGGTTTTGCTGGGGAAAATAGACGCCGAATTCTGGACAAAATTTGCGAAATTGGTTGTGGATTTGTACTTTGATTATACGGGCTCCGACCTCTCTTTAATCGAAGATATTTGCCAGAATCTCTGGCCCAAGTTCCTCGCTCTTGTTGGGAACGGCAATTACGATCAGCGTGACTTTTTGGCCATTTACAGAGAGCTTAAGGATGAGATCATGAAGGATGAAGTGATTACAAACAGTTCCGTCACGATGTATGAAAATGGGCTCATTGAGGCCGAAGAAAGTGTCCCATTATCTGACATATCCTATCATTCAAAGTACATTCTTATTGCAGCATATTTGGCTTCATTCACAGACCCGAAACTCGATATCCATTTATTTTCGAAGTTAAAAAGTGTTTCCAAACGGTCCCCAAGAAAGAAAACAACAGATTCCGTTATGAACAAATCAAACATCGATTCCCGTCTTTTATCCGCGTCTTACTTTGATCTCGAACGTTTGAAGGCTATACTTTCTGTGATTTACAGAAATGAGTCGCTGACGCTCTCGAAAGATAATCTGGAATATTTCAATCTCTATCAAGACCTTTCTGAACGAGACCTTGCAAAAAAGGAGGCAGAGTTCAATACATTCACTCTTAACAAAAATGTTGACACAGACACACAGATTTCAACGTTGGCTACCTTGGGCTTGATTAGCCGGACTTATTCAAAAGATCCCCTCAGTAACAAAATCAGATGGAGATGTAACGTGAGCTGGGATGTCATCAATGGAATTGCTCAGGAAGTCAAGTTCCCTCTACTGAGTTATACTATAGAAAAATAATATCGATAGGCAAATGAAAATGAGGTATTTTAGGACATCTATAGAAATAACAAAAATCATTTCTTCGTTTATGTCAATTTTCTTCAAAAGATACATTGGAAACGTGACGAAATGTCGGTTCATTTAGCTTGCGAACCTCTACATTGTTTTCGAAATATGATTCCTTCCAGTACTTCATCTCATAAGTAGAATAGGGACCATTAACTTCACTTTCGTCAATCCACCGGAACTCCCAAATAGCATCTCCATACTCGTTTGTTCCAGGTTCCATCTCCTCTGCATTCCTCTTCACCCCTCTTGTTGGCTGGAAATCTTCGCCCGTTTCGTTTTTGAATGCACGCATGAGTTCCTCACGACTCATGTCATAAGCAGAAACAATACCCTTTTCATTAACAAGCTGCTCACAAAATTCCGTGATTCGGTACACGGTTTGTTTCCGATTAGTATCGTCGGACCTTGCCTGGTTTTTGTCACGCCTTTTCTTTTCTGGTCGTAGTCTTGAAAATGCCTCCATGGGAGTTTCTGCTGGTTCCAATTCTTGTATGAGACCTTGTAAGATCTCCAGTACCGGTCTTGAAAGTGTCGCATTGTCCTCTTTTGATTTCTCTTGCTTTTGTTGAGCCTCCTTAGCTTTTCGTATATCCTCAGCACTGGCCTCAGCCATCCAGGGTTCTTCCTCTTCCTCACTATCATTATTCTCCTGGCGTATATAGTTCATGTCCTTATCAAATTTCCCCGATTCAACCTCCTCTCGTAGATTGAATGCCTCTAATTTGACTTCTTGTGGACCATCATCCAAACCGTTTGAAACATCGTTTCCAGCACCATATCCATCAAGTTTTTCATCAAAATGGTAATCTTCCAACCCTTGCTCTTTTTCAAACTCGTCAATGTCTAACGTATTCTTTGGTTTTTTGTTGTTTTTCAGACCAGCTGGTGGTTCATTCTCTTCATTATCCGAAGCAAACATATCATCATCTTCCTCCGCTTCTGCAATTTCAGTCTCACTCTTATTATTTGCCCCATCATCTTCATTCTTTTCTTCATCTCCTTCGTCCCCTGAGTTGTCAGAGTCGTCAGAATCAGCACCGAAACCTTGGTCATCAGAATCAGATTCATACCCTGTAGCCAATTGGGTCTTTCTGGTTGGATTTTTATGGTGCGTCCCTTCTGTATCTGAAATATCTTCCAGCATCATATATTCAAGCTAATATTAGAAATGAACGAGTGTTGCAAGATACCGATAATATACTTGCTTTTAATTTGATTGCTTTTATATTATGATGGAAATTTTCAGAGTGCACCCAGTGTTAATTTTAGGGCATCTGAGCTCGTAAATGTCTCGCGCAGACCGGGGAACATACTTTACGTAAATTCTTTCGTTTCTTCTCACTTATAAGAATATTCCACTACTTTCCCAAATATTGATTTTTTTAAAAAAAATGGAGGATTTGACATTAGATGGAGCACTCGATCTTGAGGAAAGTTTCTACCAGAAAGGGTTTCAGGAAGGCCACGACCATTCTTCAAGAGAACAGTTTTTTGAAGGCAAAATATATGGTCTTCAAACTGGATTCCAGCGATTTATAGTGGTGGGATATTTACAAGGGCTCTTAGAGGAGTGGAGCAAAAATGAAACGCCTCAATTAAAACCTCATTTAGACCAACTAAGAAAGTTTTTGAGTGATATAGCTTCAAGTAACGATGACCAAGCAGTGGCTCATTATGAGAAATCGATTACAAGTGCCCGGAATAAAGCCCGTGTCATTGCCGCTTTGACAAAAACAAGCGATAAAATTTCTAGATTGGACGGTATGATCAAAGATGTCGGAGGCAATCTACAAGTTTCGGAGGATTTGAATGACATGTGGTAGAATATATTGCAAAGAATTTATGGAAAAACAAACGTTCAAAAGTGAAAATCAAACGGAAGAGGTTTGCCCGGTGCATCTAGGTGATAGCTAAGAATTCCTCCTAAGGGACAATCGTTTATGCCAATTGTGAGAACCTCGTCGCGGCCAAATCCCGTCAGACTCACGTCGAGGCCTATACATTTTCCAATGAAATCAATCGACTGTACTCGAGAATGAACTGGATCGGGGTCTTTTTGCAAATCTTCCATTTGTATGATCCCTACATGGTCCAAACTCTCGGCCCATATAAGATAATCGCCATAATGGCTGAATCTGCAGTTGCGCACTGGGCCTCCAAGTATGCTCCCGTCAATATCAAAGGCGTGTGACCCCAATGCACTGTTCCAGCAATGAGTGCTCTCGTGGCTCATTCTGCGATCCCAAAGTCTGACTGTGCCGTCCTGGTTTCCTGAAACCAACACGTGCTCATTGCTAGGCGACCAGTCGCAGCTAAAACCATAGTCCTTATGACCGGAAAACGTGCCACTGGGTGCAAATTTGTCCCCATTAAGGCACCGTCGGTCGAAAATAAAATTATCCTTATTGTCTGCGGCAACGAAAAACTCGTGCGGGTTGTGAGGACTTGAAGCAAGTCGGTTCACAGCAAAGGGGAGCTGTATAGATGACGTCTTTCTTGCCTTAACGATGTCGTAGTATCGTAATTTCGCGTCGTTCGACGCTATTGTCACCTGGCTATTGTCCCTGCTTATACTTAAATCGTTAGTGATTCCATCCGAAGACCGCGTCAAGAAAACCTCACCTGTAAGCTTTGTATTTTGCGGATCCTCAATATCTACCAACACAAACCCGCCTTCGAACGTGCCGGACGCTAGAAATTTGTCGGAACATGCCATCGATGAAACCCGGCTTGTAGTGTTATGTTTAAGGTCTCTAGAATCCACAATGCAGTCGAGTTTCATCGAATCTGATGCTGCCGAGGTTTCATCTGGCATTAGCCGGATCAACTTGAAAAAGCTGTGGTAACCTTCAGGAGGCAGATCTCCTGCATCGTGAAATACCGTTTCAAGATTATCGTCATGGAAATAGGACGAAGGGTAGTATATACCTTGAGATGCATGACCTCCACTCACCACAAGTGACCGGAGCTGGAAATGTGTGATGTGGTTCTTGAGCCTGCTATAAAACTTTTTAAAGTGGAAGAAATCTGTTTTTGTATCGTAAGTGATAAGCTTGAGACTCTAAAAGGGGGGGAAATGTTAGTAACTAACCGTGAAACATGAAATGTGAAATGTGTAAAAACGCGGCAAACTTACTTTTATAACTTGTTCTCGTGATCTAGGCACATTCGTGAACCAAGAAGATTGGGCCACTCTCGCTCGTTCTTGATAAAACTTGCGGCGAAGACTGGGGCCCCATGAAACACCCTGGATATTTGTTTGTGGGGATATCTGAGTTAGGGCAAAGGGTAGATTCTCTTCTCGTTCTTTGAGAGAGCTGAGGATATTTAAAATATCCGTTTTGGTGAGAGTCGACTGCTCGTCATAGAGAAGGTTGTATAAAAAAGTGAGTGATTCCGACTGGTTGAGCTCATAAATATTCGATGGATTGACTGTGTTGGGAACAGACAGTTGAATAAGATCGGAGAAATCTGAGCTGCTGATTCCACCAGTAGTACTGGCCATTTGCTCCAGCGATATTTCCACTGCCATTATCGTTAAAATCCTCGACCAAGAATAGATGTGATATATCGCAAATGATGAGGTTATTTCAATAAGAGTATTGAGTAGAGAGACGATCACAAGTTTAAGGAGTAATATCGGGGAGTCTCTTTTTTTTCTTTCTCTGTATCTCTCTGCGTTTCTGGGCGTCAAAAGTTTTCGAAATCCGTAGGATTTTTTTGGTATAAAATAAATATTTGCAAATGGCGTTGCAAAGACTTGGTGATTATTTTAGAAGTATACTCGTAAATTAGGGTCTTTGCCTCGTGCACGACGTGACTAGGTATTGTGAAGAGGTGAGCAGAGGGCTTTCCCTGAAAAAATACAAAAAAAAAAAAAGGAATCAAATTCGTAAAAGATAATAATATGGAATAGCCCGGTTTCAAGAAAAGAAAATAAGCTCTCTTCGTGGATTCTTGAACAAATATTCGCGTTGCTGGTCCAGCCTGAATGTGAATCAGGTTTATAAATTGGCATGCGCTGCTGTAACTAGGGGCCTCTCGCAGACTTTGACTATGCGTGGTATTCCAGATAACCACCATACATGTGAAAGAAAAAGGATACAAGTTAACTGTTGGCATACTCTTTGCGATTATTGTCTTTCTTTTTTTTTTTTCTACATAAGTCAAAACAAAATCAGTAGTAATGGTAAAGTAAATTGTCTTTAAGATAAATAAAAATCAGTAGCTCATAATGCAGGGTCCGTCCTCACCCTTAAATCAAATGTATTTGAAGTAAAAGAAAAAAAAGAATAACTAGGTTCATCACATGATCCAGTTCTTTCTAAATTGAATCTAAGGAAGTGTCTTCAAAAACCCCTTTTCAGTCAACAGACGCAAGTTATAGTTCCAAGTCGTGTCAACATTGTCCTGGTTTTGGGCTACACTGGATGGGTTTTCAATAGTTCCACCAGTGACAAAATAAGAGCCACTTTCCGCAGGCCCCAAGCTAGGGTCCAATGCGGCTCTAAGTGTGGCCAAAGCACCCTCTTCAGAAGAAACACCCATGATTTTGCCCACACCTTGAAATCCATACTTGAAGAGTGGGCCGATCTTGGGCAAGCTTGTCCACCAATCGTAAAGTCCTGTTTCAGTGATTACACCTGGATGTACAGAAAAGGCCAAAATCTTTGGATATTGCTGTGCAAATTTCCGCATGAACTCTATGGCACCACGTTTAGCGTTTCCGTACCGAACCCAAGAATACACTGTACTGGGAAATTTGTTGATAGGATTCGATGGGTCCCAATACTTCACCGACATGTTATGGCCGATCGAACTCAAGGTGATCACACGGGGAACAGAAGGGGATTTTTCCAAAGCTGGAAGAAGCTTCATTGTCAATAAAAACGGTGCTACCAAGTTCACCTGGTACTGGATTTCATACCCATCTTTCGTCATTTCAAAAGGCACGGCCATCAAACCAGCATTATTAATAAGAATATCCAAATGAGACTCTTTGCTCATAAACTCCTCCGCACATTTTTCCACTGATTTCAAGTCACAGCAATCTAAATGAAGTGAGTGCAACTCACCCACAGGGGTGGATTTTTGTTCAATTTCTGAATCCGCACTGGATCTAGACTCAGCCTCTGCGGAGATCTCTTCTATGGCCCGGCTCACTTTTTGGGCATTTCTGCCTGCAATGTAAACGATATAACCATGAAGATAAAGATGGAGCACCGTATACCAGCCAATACCTGAATTACCACCGGTAACAATGGCCACTTTTCTATCCTCGGCTGGATTGAAGTATGCAGCCTTGCTGGGATCGTAAAATTTGGGATTCAATGCCATTGTTGATTTTTTTTTTTCCCTCTCTTATAGAAAAAAGTTGGCTTATCTTTTTATTCGTTTCCCCATTGACTGGAAATCTAGCTATCTTTAATTTTGCGGGTCACATGACAATGGTCTGGGGGCCTGCGGGTTACACCTCGGCCTGCGGAACAATTTCATGCACGAGGCAATCAATCGTTAAGCGCGAAACGCAGAAATACGATATAGTACGATTTCAAACATAGCCGATTCAAGGAAGAAAACCAAGAGTAAAAAAACGAGTTTGTGCCCAACTGTTTATTTCTCGCCATGGCTTATGAACGTTTGATTATTCTTCCCTGTCATTCCATATGGAAAGCACAGCATGTGCCAGAATCAAATGGACAAAATGCTAGTGAATGGTACCTTGCACCTTTCCAGATTGAGGGCCACGATCATCTCTGCTTCATCGACCATATTAGAAAAAGTTTTGAAGAGTTGCGGAAATATCCCAACTCACTCCTTATAATCTCAGGAGGGCAGACTAAAGCAGACGCTGGCCCAATTTCCGAGGCTCTTTCATACTACCAACTTGCACGAAAACTCTTCGGTACAGAATATAGGGAACTATTCGATAGGGTTGTGCTTGAAGAATATGCTCGGGACTCATTGGAAAACGTGCTTTTCCTGATTTGCCGATTTTATGAAGTTTCATATTCTTACCCTAGCTATATAACTATTGTGGGGTTTGAATTTAAAAGAGCCCGTTTTCTCAAGCACCATTTGGCAGAAGCTCTTCACTTTCCTGAATCGAATGTGGAATATATTGGCAATGCGCCTTCTCCGGGACCTGAAACCAACGAGGAAGAATATTTCGCCAATTTGGTTGCTGCAGAGAAAAAGCATGCGCTTGACCATTTCAAATCTGATTTCTACGGACTCAGAGATCCTCTTCAGTCGAAAAGAAAACAACGCGATCCTTTTAAAAGACACCATGGTTACGAAAATAGTAATCCTGCAATAAGCACGTTCTTGGGCAGTCTTCGAAACTATGATAATGATAACACAAATGAGGAGCTCCGAAGCCAGTTGAATATCACGTGGGGTTGATAGATTTTGTGGTCATCTAGAGTCATTAAAACAGTGATCTAAGTCTTTGCTTCATTTTTTTTATATATTATTCAAGCTTGTCTATATATTTTCAATTGGTCTTTCTAGCATTCAGAAGAAGAACAGACATTTCTTCAAGAATATCCTTCGTTTCCCTGGGACTGGCAATCCACACAGTACATGCACTTAGACGGGCTTTGAAGTCATTGGCACCCACTGACGCGAATTGGTCTCCAATGTGAAGACTCGAGCTTTTCAGGATCGGGCCGTGTAAACCTCCACAGGTCTTATATAAGTACAGTTGTAAAGCCTCCACACCCAAGGCCTTATCACCAATATCCACCCAAACATCTGAGCCACCATTGAATGCACACACTTTCACCTCGCTTTCCTGTGGCTGAGGATTAGCGTCAGACGCAATCTTCCCACTTTCTTCCTCCACCAACCGCGTGTCCTTCGCTTTGTTATGGTGCAAGAATTCATTGAGCTGGACCAGAATAGAAAGCACCATTTCTTCCAACGTCTCTCGCTGGATCTTGTATCCGTTGACTGGAATTATGCCCAAAGACCGTTCTTTACGGATAATTGTGGTCTTTGTTTCATCATTCAACCGCATGCGTTCCCTAAGATGCTGCAAATGATTATGGGAAAGATCCATGATCTCCAGGATTTTGTCCTGGTTCCAGCTTTTCATGAGAGGCAAGTACCATTCGTGGCCTTCGATAAACCTCAAATTACCTTCATCCGAATTGTACCGGAATAAGTAATTTGATTCACCGCCCATCACCAAAAAGTTATTTTTTTGTGCAGGCAGCAATTCATCAGAATCTCTAAATATCTGTATAAGTCCCTGTAATCTTTCATGATAAGATGTTGCACCTTGTTGGCCTGGATATCCAGCAGCAGTAACCACCGCCACGTACAAATCAAGACTAAGCAATTTCACCAAGAGACGTACTAACGGCGAGTCCTTCACCAAGTTTTTCCCGTCTTCATACAAGGTGACATCCCCATCAAAGGTCACAAGACGGAGTTTTTTGTCTTCTTCCTTGGCACTGGTGAGTGCAAGCACCTGTGCAGTATTTAAGATCGACCGAATGTCATTAAACGAAGGACTCACCAATCTGCGCCGAGAAATCAGCCGTTTTTCGTCTTCTATCAAAAACGCTTGTTTAAGCGGAAGACGGGTGAAAAATCTGCCCACTGAAGGAACCAATTGCCGAAGCCTAGTGCGAGCCATAAGTTGTTGGTTTTGCTGTTGATCATCTAGAGCAATCGTATTGTCTATAAGTTTTTCTACATCATGGAATACTTCCAAGTAGCGCGTCTGCAACGACTTTTCGATTTTTTTCTCATGAGTCTCCAAGATTTTTTGGTCCCCAGTATTTCTACCCGTAAACACTCGGGCACTTTCTCCACTATCTCCATGAAGCACAAAGGGCACTGCCAAAAGACCCTTCACCCACTCGATCAACTCGTCCCGTTTATGTGTTTTGAGTGCGTACTCGACTCTATATCTTGAGGTCATTGTCTTTCAATCTTGATAAAAAAAAAATTGAAATGATGAACGGTTTGTGAGATGTAATTAAAGAAAAAAAAAAATCGTGCTTAATTCTTGCGGCTGCACACGTGCTTCAATGTTTATAAACCGTGGTTGAGATTTTCCACCTCCGGCAATTCCGCGGCGATATCCTAATACATGTTACGATAATATACTGCATGCACTTTATCACATTGCATGGACGTCTTCTTCTCTTATTATTCAAGATGTTTGTTTTCGGTGATCACTACTTGTGCTGAATTCTGATATACGTTTTATTTGATCCTTTATTCACTTTTTTTTTTGTTTATTTATTCTTTTTTTCTCCCCTTTCGTGCTTAATAAGCTTTATTATACAAATGAGATTTACAAGCCGTTTTGAGTTCTTCTTCTGTCACGCTCCTCGGTGATCGACAACTTGATACCCTTACCCTTTGGCAAAGACACATAAGGCTTGCCGGCCTCGGTACCAATGACGAAAACGTTAGATTGTCTGGTGACGAAAGTGTTCTCCAAAGCGTCCTTGATGTGGACCAAGTCGAAACCACCCTCGTGCTTCTCTCTGTGAGTAATAACACCAACTCTACCCATGTTCTTACCGCCGGTGACCATAGCCAACTTACCGGTGTCGAACTTGATGAAGTCAGTGATCTTACCAGTGGCCAAGTCGATCTTGACGGTGTCGTTGGCTCTCACCAATGGGTCTGGGTATCTGATGGTTCTACCGTCGTGGGTGACAGCGTAAGGAACACCTCTCTTACCCAAGGCAATCTTCTTAACCTTACCCAACTTGTAAGAACCCTCCTCAGCGGTGATTCTGTGGACAGTGAATCTACCCTTGACGTCGTACACCAATCTGAAGTTCTCGTTGGTGGCCTCCAAGGTGATGACATCCATGAAACCAGCAGGGTAGGTCGAGTCGGTTCTGACCTTACCGTCAACCTTGACGTGCTCTTGCATCAAGATAGCCTTGACTTCTCTACCGTTCAAAGCGTACTTCAATCTGTTTCTCAAGAACACAATCAAGGGCAACGACTCTCTCAACTTGTGTGGACCAGCAGATGGTCTTGGGGCGTAGGTGCCGGACAATTTGTCCAACATCCAGTGGGATGGAGCTGCCAATCTCTTAAGGTGCTTCTTTCTGGATAATAGTTAGTAAGGGGATATTCATGACTACAGACAAATAGACAGACATCAATTGGGAATGGTGAAGCCTAGGGAGTGAATTGCGAGCAGCACGTGTGTCTGCACAAGTGAGAAACAACCGCCGAAATCAGTTTTCAAATATTAAACGTGATAACAGTAACCTATTCCAACAGTAAAGAAAAAAAAAATTACCTTTGGAGAACGATCCGAATAAATAATTAAAAAAAACAGACCAGAACCTCCTAAGCAACAATATTTTTTTCCATGTTGTATACAGGTTTTCACAACCATACCCCCTAGTTTTCGACCACTCCCAATTATCAAGACAAGGCTCCCATCCGCGCTAATCCGAAGATATAGCTGGAGACCGGTTTACACCCCGAAGGGAGACGGTTTTATTTCATGGTTTCTGCTCGAAGCGAACAGGCCATTTTTTTTGTTTTGTCTTGTTTATGTCTGTCTTCAAAGTTGAAGATCAGATTAGACATACGGGCCTCTTGCCATTTTTGATAATTAGTTGTGATGAAGAAGAAAAGAAAAAAGAAAATGAGTGAAAATTTTTCACGACAAAGTTGCCTTTTATTTCTCACCGCGAACGCATGTCGCGCATCACGTGATACAACTTCTGGTTGTGTGTATAACTTGTTGTGGTCACGTGCAAGATCTAACTATCAGATAGATGCACAATGCCTCGAAAAACTCCACACGCTTTTTACATCTACAACAGACAAAAACTGTAAAGGAAGTGTATCATAGTATATCGTAATGTTTTAATCATAGGTAAAAGTCTGTCAGCATAAAATTGAAATAAGGATTGTGGATGTGAACTTTTCATCATTTCTGTCTTTTCCCATGATCCCTCCACCATAAGGACTTGCGTAAATTTCAAATATTATAACTTAAATGGATGATACTCGGAATGTCCCGGACTTTGGTGTGGTGTTTTATTTAGCAACATTCCTTCAATCAGCATCGGAACCGATCCATTTTCGTGTTTTCCGAAACGATGAATGATGAATTCTGCCAATATTGTCCATTTAACCCACTGCACCTGGTCAAACTGTGGTATATTACAAACATGAGATTTGTTAGAAAATCGACTCCTTTGGCTCTTCCACCTTGTGTGCATTGAGAGCAGAGCCACCATTTCCGGTGGGAGGCTTATTGGTTTCAATCTCGCTGGATTCTTTTGCTTTAGTTTCATCTTCAAGAGCCAAACGTTCGGAACGCGACGAGTCCGTCATTTTTGCCGCCTCTGCACCGGTCATCACTTTGATCCAGTCGATTTTCAAAGAAAACGGACCGTATTGTTTATCCAACAACCCAATACCCACGGTTTTCACCTCTGATTTGTTAAGCTCGCTGCCATCTTGAATCACACCCCAATTTGTCATGACAAAATCATTAAGGGGGATAACCACCGTTTCCCATTCTCCTGGGTGATGCAAGAATAATCTGTGCTGAAACAAATCCGTCACCAAAGGCGTGTTTGCCTGGATGTTCACAAGGTATTTGCGGCGATCTCCTTTCACCCGCAAAACCATCAGCGAATAACGAGACCAATCCCAAAAGGAGTCTCCCGAAAGCCATGAGTCCCGCTGATCTTTTGTACGAAACATGGCGTATCCTGAACGCGTGATTTCCGGGTTATCTTTAGGAAGGTCCAAGTTCAAGTTACCATAGAAATGGCCCGCCCCAGTTTCTGGGTCCATGCCAAAACTGGCCTCGGAAAACCCGCCCATTTCTTTATCGCTACGGGTCATCACTTTCTGAAGCGACTCTTCCGGGTGTTTGCGGAAATTAAGAATCGTTTGCAATGGTTGTGTATGGTCACTAGACCTAGTAAATATCCGGCCCAATGCCGAGTTTAAGCCGAGAGATCTCATGTATGCTGCCACAATTGATTTGGTTGAGGATTTGCTAATCGTTAAAAAGAAAAGAGAAAAAATGTGCCTTGTTGAATATCGTTAAATATGATCAAGCGTATTCCGGTAATCCTGTTAATAATTCTTCCGGGGAGTTTTTTTCTTTTTTGCTTTGTCTCTAAATCAAACTCGCTTTTTGCTTGTATTCTAAGTCACGTGTGCGAGCCCCAGAAAGCCACAGGGCGATGGTGGTGTGAGAGAGTTGGCTGGAGATCGAGGGTGGATAAAAACAGATTACGGCTCTTTTAAAAAAAAAAAAATTGTTTGTTTTGAGGGTCAATAAATATTTGGAAATTAGTTGTAAGTTTTCTTAATGTGGTTTGGGCAAAAGTGTTCAAATAATAAGTAACTAAGGTGGGAAATGGGTGTCTTATATAATCTCTTAATTACCGAGTGCTCTCAACATTTCCTAATAAAAAGGGGAGTGTGCTCAGTGTGGGGGAAAAAATAAAATAAGGGTTGCATCCCCCAATTTTGGCCGTAGTTGATTCGAAGAAAACCCCCAATCGGGAAGGTGCAGAAAAGAAGAAGAAAGTAAAATTGTGATATCGGTCTGTTCAAGATGCAGTTTTACGTTGAAAAACAAATGCAAATTTACCCCACGAAATTCTGAATCTACGTCAGATAAGAAAACCCATTGGTCTCTGCAAATCCAGTATTTGAGTTGGGGTGATGCAGGACATAATTTCATTTCCCCACAATTCATCCAATTCTTGTTTTTTTAGAAGAAAAGAAAAAAAGAAAAGAAAAGAAAAAGAAAAAGAAAAAGAAAGATATTAAATTTCCGTTTTGGGTCTAAGGGGACCGGGCCGGTGTTGGGACAATGGTAATAGGAAAAAAAGAACTATACGCTTAAGAAATTCAATAGTATTTCTGATTCAGTTTGAATGAAATTATTGAAAGAAGAACTTTTGAATTGGTCTAGACCCTTCTTGAAAGATCATTCAATAGTTCTAGTGCTTAATTGTTTAGTCAATAAAAAAGTCCTTCCTGAGTCAAGGTAGAATTAACCTTGGGTGTTTTGATTTTTTTTTTTTTTTTTTTGTTACTCATCAACAGCTGATTTAAAGATGAAGATATAAAAGTCATAACAATAATCTTTTCACTAGTTACACATCGAGGTGTTCTAAATTAAAATATTCTCGTTAACTCACGAGGGTTCACCAGCGCAAAGAGAAAGGAGAAGGTTTTTGTCTTGACGCTTCATTTTTAAAAATCTGGTCAAAACTACTAATTAGCCGTGTAATCGAATACAATTTCCTAAACAGATCTTCTACAAAAGGTGTCTTTTGGAGTCTAGGCCTTCGAATATTACCGTTGCGTCAACTGCTTCTCTCATACATAAACAAGATGAAAAAGAATGTCTAGTATAAATATCTATTTCAGGGGACTTCTAAAGAGCGTCTGTGGGTCCACTACTTAATTGGCCAGTATCCAGGGAACAAGAAGTGCATCTTCTCCAAGACATCCTTTTTGACGCCGTTGATGTTCGTGCTGACGGAATATTTCATCGAGCCCTCTAAGTCTGCACCAAGACCCAGCGTGCCATGGTGCAAGTCGTCGGAAACAATGTCCACCAACTTGCCGGCAACTTTACACGCATTGGCCGAGTTGGCCTTCAAGTTACCCACAACGGTTTCCACAGTAACAGGCTCCTCGGTCTCGTTCCAGGAGTCGTAGTCGGTAGACATACAGATCATCTGGTAGGCGATCTCGGCCTCACGAGCCAATTTGGCCTCGGGCAATACTGACATGTTGATCACAGATCCGCCCATTGTTCTGTACACTTTAGACTCGGCTCTGGTACTAAATTGAGGGCCTTCCATACAAATGACAGTCAAATCCTCGCCGTTTTCCGTGTGTGTTTTCGAGTGAAGCTTTGGGTGAGCAGCAGAGTCAAAAGCGTCCAAGAATCCTTCAGCGGGAATCGAGTCGGCAATAAGCTTATTGAGCTTAACGTCAAAAGGCTCACCAAAAGTAGCGTGTGCCACAAAGCCCTTTTCGAAAAACGTCGAAGGACGAATTCCTTTAGTACGGTCAATGATCTGTGTGGGCAACACAAAGTCACGTGGCTTGATTTCATGTTGCAAAGAGCCAACCGCTGAAAACGCAATGATGGCTTTGACTCCAAGGCTCTTCAATGCAGCGATATTGGCTCTCAGCGGAACATCCGAGGGCAACAAATCGTGGTGCGAGCCGTGTCTTGCAAGAAATGCCACCGGGTGTCCCTTTTCGGTCTCCGACACTGTGATCTGGCCCGAAGGAAAGCCCCAAGGTGTGGACACAGTAAGTCTGGCCACGGGCTTCAAGTTGGGGAGGTCGTAGAGACCCGTGCCTCCGATAACCGCCAATGGCACCGGCTTTCCGTAAGTGTGGGGCAATTCTGTACTTTCGACGTTTTCTCTGTGCACAGACATTGTTGTGGGCGGGGTGGAGGAAGAATATGAAATGTTAAGATTAATTTGGTGGACGATTAAATTAGGGCCAGTATTTTCTTCGGGGCACCTGTGCGATATGCAGGTCGTCAAATTGCAGGCGGCCACGTTTTGAAATTATGGCGCATAACTTTGGGTCAAGAAAGTTCTTGGTAGATTTTTGTGATTTGTATACTTTCATGTTTTGAAGTTAAATTTTCACATTCCATTTACCTGAAACAAGACTTGTTGTTGTGATAATCAGATCTAAGCAGGTCAAATAACTTATCGCTGTATGACTAACTGAACTGCGGATCTTATGTCGTCATCTGGTGCGAATCCATGTACTGCGATAATTTAAATCCAAGTGTGGTTGTTCAAGAAAAACCACACCTCCATCCATCTATCTATAGAAGTGATGAAAAATGGAGTTGCTACTCAAGAAACTTTTTTTTGAATAGCATTGAATAATATTTTTGGAAAAGGGACAGGATAATAATGAGTTCTGATTTTCTTCCAGTGTTTGGTAAGATTTAACTTTAAAATGCCCGCGAACCAAATTCGACCATGTAGAATGAGAAACGACGAATTCTGTAAACTCTTTTAAAAATTCTTTCACCGAAACTAATTTCTTCAAACTTTAACGAATAGAAAGAAAAAAACTTTTTCTCAGTGTACTCTCCTAAAAAATAGTTAATGAGTAATTTTTCCACACTTATCATGATAGTCCTTCCTCACTATAAATCCTGATCTCCAAAGATTCAAACTCGGGCGATTCTTGCACACGCACCTTCTCCGGACCGGCCCCCAGGATCGCATGACTTTGCGTCACGTGCCACAGAACAGTACCCTCAGGCTCTCAGCACCAAGTGCGGTTTCGCCGTCTCGACTCTCACGCAGCGAAGAATACTTAAGTTTTTCTATCTGTTTGATTAGATCAAACTATTGGAATTTTCATATTTTTTTCTAATTTTTTTTTGTTTTCTTCATCACAACTTTTCACTATTTTCTGGTCATCATGATGTCGCTGTATTTGTGCCGCTGCAGGAACCGCCTTATGGTCCACGGTGTTTCCCGTACATCAGTCAGGTATCTGTCATCCAAGAAATCAGACAGTAAAAGCGAAGATCCCCAAGCAGCACAGGCGTTGGCAAAAATGAACAAGGATCCCAAAACTGCCACAAAACCCGAGACTGGATCGGGCAAAACCGGGAACAAACGACTGACACAAAAGCAAAACTATATTGCATTTAAGGATCTCCCCAAACCCTCGCCCGAGTTCCAGAACATGTCCACGGAACAGTTTAATGCACTGCTTCAAATGACCAATCTCCCGGAACAAGGGGTCTTGAAACACGAAGAAACGATGCCATATACAGGCTTCAAGTACGAGTTCCAACTTCATCCTAAGCACCGGCTCGCGAACCGCCGGGTGCCAGCCGAAACCGTGAAAAGGGGGTTCAAAGCAATCGAACCAAACCTTTCTCTTTTGGGAATAAGTATGGATGCTGACACATTATCCAGCGGCTTAGAGGAACACCCACTTCGCGAGTCCATCACCGGGATGTGTGTGATGAACCCGCTTCTAAAAGAAATCAAGAATAAGTCGCTCTGGGAGTTTTTCCCTGAAAGTAGAAAGTTCGGTTCTTCTCCTTTTGGCGAGGACGCCAGCTTCGATGCATTTAAGAAATGGGAGGACCTGAAAAACGCCAAGCTTAAGGTTTTCGAGGAGAAGAAAAAACAGGAGGAGAAGGAGTTCCGTGATTTTTGCAGTAATTTGCTGCAATCGGACTCCTTTTACAGAAGACCAGCGCCACCCAAATCCGAAAAGAAAAAACAGGTTGCTGCACCCAAAACAACCGAAGCTAAAGATGATAATGTGGTAACTAGTGGTCGGCGGAAGTTGGACCGCGGTTTGATGAAACAGTACCGCAAGTACAGAAAGGAGCAGATGCTTAAAGAATCGAAGGATGGCAACGAAGATGAATAGCCTTAGCGTGGGGTTTACCAGAATGTACATACATATAAACGGTTTGGTTGGGAGGAATAAATAGGAATATATTAAATAACATATGCAAATACTGCGCTGTCACTCGATGATTTTCAACTCGACATCGCCGTACCCAAACCGGTCCTTGTTTTCCTCGTATAAGCGTCTAAGTTCCTCCACGTAAAGTCGGTGGTAATGGTCTAGAATATCTTGAGGAACTTTTCTCTTGCGAGTTTGTGGCTTTTTCTTCTTGAGGCTTAAAAGACTGGTGAATGACGACAGCCGTTCTTTTCTAGGAGCAGGGTCGTCGTACTCATCCAGAAGAAGCCCTGAAGGAATGTAGATTGGTTTTCCCGTCACAATATCGATGGGTGTTCTATAGGGAAGAAAACCAAAGTCGTAGATAAACACGCCTCTTGCAGAAAAGAATGGCAATGTGAAATGGAAATTTTGTTTCATCCACCGCTGAAAGGAGTAGCCCCAAGAACCTGGAGGGGGCCGAGAAAGCCGGTAAATGTCCGCTTCACCAAACCCAAAAACAGGCACGAGCGAGACGTTTCCCAACTCAATAGCCAATTTAACAAAACCTTTTCTTTTATGCAAGACCAAGCGAATTTGTTTCTTCACTATTGACGGGGCAATTTCGTCTTTGGCATCTTTACCCTCGACGTCGGAAACGTGTTTCAATTCCTCATTTGGTTCGGCAGATTTATCATAGCCAATGCCAACACGATGATTGCTACCCACGACGTCGTTTAACAAGGATTCTTGAGCTCCCCCAACAACTAAACATACAGAATTATCGCCGTTATTAATCACGGACTTGATGTTTTTCCCGCTGGCACTGGTGAGTCCCATGCTGAGTAAATAGTCCCGGAAAAACGGAATCACAAATTGCTCAGCAAGGGTCAAGAGAAACACGTATCCAATTCCCGGAAAGAGCCTCTCACCTTTCGAAGGATCGTGAAAGAAGGATTTCAAAAAGCTCAATGGAGGTTGGAAAGGTTCATTGCGCAAAACATTTGTCGAAAATAAGCCCATGACTCCCATAGAGATCACGCCATGCGGGTGATAACCAAAAATGTACCTTGGTCCCGTGGCCACCCTACGTAAAACCTGGGATTTTGATGCCAGTTTGCCGTCTTTTTCCGACGAAGCCACAATAGTAGATGCCAGATCACTATCGTTGAGGCGTTTGCGGAGCCGCAAGAAGCGGAAAACACGGTCTACAGTGGTATTTTTATATTCAGAGATCAAATCCTGCTCGTCATCAGAACTGGTCTCAATTTCCACGCTTTCCATAGTGAAAGTCGGTTCTAATTCACATGTTTTGTGCACCCGGATCGGGAAATATCCAACAAACCACTTCCACAAGATAAGGTTGCGCATGAAATCTTTTACTCGATAAACCACTTTTCCGTTTGTAGGTGTGTGCAAATCAAAGCCATAAAACCAAATGAAGTAAGGGATGATAATCACAAGCCAGGCGATCATCCCTTTATAAACCACCAGAAGAAAAACAAAACAGAAAAAGGGGATTGACACGGTATGCCACGCCACGGCAAGGGTCTGCAAACGTCTTTCTAAAGACGTGTTTAGTGGAGCAACATTGATATAACTTTTCCTTCTTTTTGCGGGTGGTTTTCTAGTATCTGGAAGAGAACTAGTTGAGGAATTCTGTGACTCGCTGGCCAGAACTTTGCGTTGCTGTCGAGATTTAAGAAAAGAGGGGTCAGGTCCTGAATGGCCAGTCGACATTTTGAGCCCAGTAAGGTTTTGTTTTGTTTTGTTTTGTTTGTTTTTGTTTCGAGGAAGGATGGGGAGATTTAGTGAAAGGATTGAAGCAATGTCTAAGGATTATCACAATTTAGCCCGTGCAAGGCCAAGAAAAACCAGCTTTAAGACGATCAAGCAGTATGCAAGTAGATTATTTTGCGGGTAAGAAATGTAATTGTTCGTTTTTGAATATCACAGTAAAACAAACGAGCCACAAGCCTGAGCAACCTACTGTACCGGCTATAGTTAGCGAAACAACAATAATTTTATCCCAAAAGACTAAATATCCACAATGTGAAATCGAAAATAGGAAAAAAAACAGAAACAAAAAAAAACAGAAATAAATAAAAAATGACTAAAAAAAGACTAAAACTCGAAAGACAAGCGGAGGTTTAATTAGGGCAAATCGCCGAGGCCGGATCGGGAATTAAGGGGACTCAGCCGAATCGAGCACTAAATGCGGGTCGATCGGGATCTGGGGCTCTAAAAAAGATAGAATCGGCAGTATACAATATAGCTGTTCCGTATTCAGCAAAAGTTGAAGAGCACGAAAGAAATCTTGGAAAACAGAGAAAAGTTGGAATAAGAAAAGAAAAAAAAAAAGGATATTAAAAAACCGAAAAAAAAAAATGAAAGAAACAAAACAAAAAAGAACACGGATGATATATGTTTCAGGCCTGAGAATGTTTCTGTTTTATGCTAATAAGTGAGTTAAAAATTTAAGCTTTTGGATATGTTTCAGACTACGGAGCCACTAACTATAGAGTGCGGAGGAGTGGGGCTTACAATTTTTTTCTTTCCTTCCTCTTATTAGGGCCAACAGAGCGAATTTCCGTCGACCAAAACGGCACGGGCCCTGCCACACGTGTGCGGAGATTCCTGGGGCGAGTTTGAACTTTGAGGGGGAAGTAACAATGTTTTTACAGTCCGAAAAAAATAAAGGAAAAGGTAAACAGAATCTTTAATTTTGCTTTAGATATGAGTGAATTTTTTTTTCACAAAAAATGTAATTTATGGTGTGTTATGATGTGGTGCTTTCCGTAATTAATTTACTTCTGCTGCTTCTTTCAGTTCATGGCCCCGCTTGCTCTTTTGGCCCCATTTGGCCGCGTTTGGCCCCGCGCGGGGCTTTACGTTTGAGTTACGCGGGGCCAAGATTCAAAAAAAAAAAAAAAAAAAAGAAAACATTGAATCAACACTCTTTGCTCAATTAAGCACGGAATCTCTCCGCACGGAATTGATTATTTGGGAAACAAAGTTCTCAGGCAACAAGTATCTCACAAGAAAAATAAGAGGAAAGAAACACAATCATGGCCCCGCAGCTTTCCTTGGATGACAATACCCAAAAGACGCATTACTCCATAGACTTGGCTCGGTGTAAACGGCAGAAAACAGGCCCTTCCAAGGTCAACAATGCTAATAATAAAAATAATAATGATGAAGCGCAAAAATCAGAAAAAACTCCAACTACAGAAACTGCTGTGAATCACAACACGCCGCTTCTAGCGTTACCTGGCGAAAATGCCAGTCACGTGAAACTCCGCTATTTGTTATACGAAAAGATCTGGGGCCATCAAAAACAAGCGATTGAATCGATCTTGAATTCAGCCAATAATGCGCTTTTTGCTGATCTTCTACTGTACATCCAGGATCCTATCTCCGATAGACTAGACACGGCGTTTCTTGCCTTGAGTTCCAATACGGCCAATAACTTGCGGCTCTTGGACGAATTCTCCTCTTATGTAGTAGATGATCTGCGTGAATGTGCACATGTACGTATGGTTAGATTGAGTTCGAAAACATGTTTTAATATCAAGGCAGCAGTGAGAGAAATGATCAAGCAAATCGTTGAAGGATCAACATCAGATTCTCGCTTGGATGAGGTTACTCCTGCCGATGATGAAGATGAGGATGAGGAAAATATCAAGGATAACGATGGAAATTCCGATAGCGATAATGATAACGATAACGATAACGATAATGAGATTGAGATTGAGATTGAAGATGAAGATGTGGAAGAGGATTCTGCAGGCTTTACCGGTGGAAGAATCTCATACGATTTTGAAATAGTGCAGGACTGGATGGACTCATACGTAAAGAAATTCAAATGTGAAGACTCGCTTCGGATCGTGGTGGTTTTGGATGATAGCGACGGATTTTCTAATGAGGTACTCAACCAGTTACTCCAGCTTATTTGCATTTATACCAGCCGGTACCCGATCAAAATGATCATGGCGCTTAGTTCCCGAAATGTTGGAGACTGGATCAATTCCAATATCACCAGTAAGCTCAGAACACTTATAGAAAGTGTCAAGTTGGAAGCAAAAGACAACAAGGATATTGGCTTCCAGGTCATCGACGACATTCTTCTTCAAAACGAGATCACTGCAGAAAACCCGCTTCTTCTTGACGCGTACCTTTCGCTGATTATCTTAAACAGATTCCAAAACTCCAATAACTCCATCGATAGTTTGATTACCGAGCTTAAGCTTTCTTACATGATTTATTTCTACCAGCTGCCTCTTCCTGTATTGGTGGACCTGTCGTTTACACCGGAGAAATTCCATTATGATGCTTTGAGAAAGCTTCCTTCTTTCAAGACTCATATGGAGGATTTGGTTCATAAACTTGAAACCAATACGGAAAATACCGACGGTGCCAAAATCATGAGATTGCTTCTGAGCAACAAGGAGTTAAAGAGTCTTTTTGACGAGTCGAGAAAATCCATTCAGAAATATCAGAACGCTGTGATGAACGCAGTTAACATGATATACTGGCTTTGTGGAGGGTCAACAGAAAAATTCCAAATCTATAAATTGATCACAAATAATCAGTTTATGAACTCCTCTTTTTCTAGTGGAATCTTGAAGAAAGTTGCTACATATACGGAAGAAGAGTTCGAGGAGTACACTTCATTCATGTACGGTCCATTTATCAAGGATTCTATCGGTTCTCAGGTTGACGAGGATCTAGTCAGACTTAAAGAAAAAATTGGGACCAGTGAAGCACATGACCTTAAGGAAATTATTACGGAATATTTTCACTCTAATAAGCATCTCAACATGAAAATCAGTGATAATTTATTCAACGAGGTTCTCACCATTAATGGTGGTCGCAGTGAGCTTGATGAGTTGAAACCTCCAGTGTCCATCGAGGAAAATTACGAAAATCTCATGATCAATCTCATTCGTCCAAACTCCCGGGAATTGATCGAAACAGCCTTGGATGAACCACAGCACCACTTGAGAAATCCATTGATCATGGAACGCATTGGACAGAAAAAGAAAACTTCGAGGCTTATGGGCCCGCCATTGTGCAAATTGTACCAGGTGTATAAGGATGCACCGGTAAGTATCAATCTATGGGATTTCTATGTGGCATTCAAGCAATCTCTTGCAAAACAACAAATTATTGCTGAACTAGATCGCCATGTGCAAAGTTTACCAGATGATGCGAAGGCTCCATTTGTAAGTCTCATAGAAAGTGTGAAAAACAACGAGAGCGAGGAAACATGGGACAAAATGACGTATGGATGGTTTCTCCAGGGCTGCTTTGAGCTAAACGCAATGGGGTTTTTGAAGGAAAAGGTGAAGGGCGACTACATGGAGAAATTAATATGGAAGAACTTATAGTTGGTCAAAATTTTTCACTAATAAAACATTATAAAGTCTGAGGTCTCAATGTTTCCTCAAGATTCTTAGTTGACAAGAGGAGAAGACCGGAAAAGAATCATCATAGGTCTATGTAGATGTGATTGTCCTAAAACACTGTATTTTTTTTCCCTTTCTGACCACTCTATATTAAACTTTCAATATTGGACGTAAAATTTGCTCTTCTCTTCAAGCTGCAACCCATATTTTCATATGTTCATATGTTCATAGGTTCATGAGGTACCTTCTAATTCATCAGAAAACTCCACATTGTTGGAATTGCCCCATATACTAGAATATGTACTTGATAAAGTGGAACTGACAGTTTCTTTATCCACGTATCCCCGGCCTGCAGCAGCTGTGATTACCATCAAAATACCAAACATGGCAAAGATGCCAACCACAATATATCTCTGCGAACGTAAAAGCTTGGCGGCAATAGGTTTTGACGGAGGCATGTCAAAGAGCTCGATATATTATCTTGTCTTGCCTTTTTTCAAATGTGTTATATGGGTTTTCTGTGTGATCCCGGGTCCCGGGTCCTAAAACACACGCGCATTTTGTTCGCGGGGTACGCTGCGGGAAAGAAATGCCGTGAGGGAGTTGAGATTGAAACTCCGTGTGTGTGTGTGTGTGTGTGTGTGTAAATGCGCGTGGGTGTATATTCCATGGGAAAGTGACACGAATACACATCTTTTAATGTGCTCAAGAAAAGCAAAAGAAGAAGTCTTAAAGCTAAATCTCAAATTTCATCATCCAATTGAGCCTTTCAACTAAGCGATGTTTCATTTCATAAATTGATGAGGACGGAAAAGACCTTTACTTTCATTGAGCAAAAACAACATTCAAAGCAACAAGCGAGAGTAAATATACTTTGGTCCCCCGTTTCAGATGAGCCAGACCAGTAATTTTACCACATTTTTGAGTAAAGTTTTTGGTAAACCGGGAGGTCAATATATTTCAAGTGGTACCATTTCAATTAAAAAATATAACCAGTGTGGGATACTGTGGCTGCAAACTTCTCACTGTAATACACTCGGTCCAGTACATCAATAAGCCTAAGGAAAACATTACTCATAACTTCAGCCGGTCAGTAAATCTTCCAACGCCACAACCCCTAATTAATCTGTCACCACTTTATACTTCGTGGCCAAATCATAAGTATAGGTTACAAATCATATGTTCTAGTTTCAGCATTGAAGGTATCTTTCTTCCAGTTCTCTCCTCCAAATAAGACTGCAACCTACATCTAAATGATCTGGAAATGTTGAGGAGAATGTGCTGCAGCAGACAGCCTTCAATCAAGTAAGTCCGCACATGTGGGCACCAATATCATTTAGATCTGAGTTTGTTATTAACAGGTCTACCAGAAATTAATTCAACTACTTCGAAAATATATATGGCGTTTGCCATAGAGCTCTGCAAACAAAATATCAAAGTTTTGAGGAATCGAAACCCCAAGTCTTTTTTCATTACATATTATTGATATCTCAGGGCAAGGACGATTATAAACAATACTGATTTTCCACGGATACGAGTGACCTACCCCTTTCTTTAGGAATACTTCTTCTTACTGCATGGACGCGTCACGCAAAATGGAAAAAGGAAAAAGAGAGAATTTCACGCGGGACCACAAAGGCGTAGCTGATTGAACTGCAAGGCACCGCCCCAAAATCTCAATTGAAAAGCGCCTTGGTCATGAGTTCCAGCAGTGTGTTAGACGTAAGAGAAATTTGGAGAAGAGGGTGAATAATACAATGATTTGATTTGACTAAAAGCGGAGAGTTGAGTTCGTTCACTGTCAAGTTCGTTCAAAGGTTGTTTTCAGACGTGAATTTCCGCACATTTTATATCTCTGCCGACACGAGGAGCAATTGAGTGACCCTTTCTTGTTAACCGAGATCTAGTCTCAAAACCAGTTTCTCATTTGTTTCTTTTTCATGAGCACTTTCTTTTTTTTTTACTATTTTTAATTATTATTTTGAAATCAGGTTTTCTTTGCTATTAGAAGTATTTTTCTTCAATTTTTTTTTTATTCTGTTCTCTCGTCAATAATGATTACAGCATCGAAACATCCACTAAAACATTGGCTCAGGCTCTATTAAATGCTTAACAAAAACCCTGTCTGAGCAGTTTCTTTCGCTCGCCGGTCCTATCTCCGAGCAAAAAGAGCTTTTCCTGCAGTGATCATGAGCCCTGGGTGAAGGATCCCGGAAATCACACCACTTTTACTTGCCGCATTCTCCAGGTACAGGAAATCACCTGTTACATCGTGAACCGAGAGACCCATCCGTTTTTCCCCGTGTTCTTCCTTTTCCGTTGCTAATGCCTTAGGCTCGGTTGGCATCCCAGATTCTTATTGACGCATATCCTTGATTCTTTTTTAATACTACTTTTTCCTGATCTTACTTTTTTTTTTTTTCTTTCTTTGTTCATCACTGAAATACCATAAACATTTAATATTGTCCTTTGTGAATTGATCCGGTCATCTTTCCTCAGTTCAGAAGCCCTCACCGTATTTATACTGAACCAAATTATTACCTAAAAAATCTACACATCAAACAAAATCAAAACAATCATGTCATACTTTCAGCCCGAAATGGCGCTTGATTTTGATGACACAAACGCGTTTTTGGCAGCGCTTGCTGATACTGTGCCGTCAGTTGAAAAAAACCCCGACTGGGCTCAGGCTATTGATTTGGACCTGATATACCCGCCCGTGTTTGAACGCGAATTTGAAAACTCGCTGCCGGAAGTGGTTCTGTCGAACGGGCTGCTTGACGAGATGCTTAGCGCTGGCGGCGTTGGCGGCAGTATTAGCAGCAACAGCAACAGCAACAGCAATTCCCAAGATATGCAAGTATCAGACCCCTTGACGGCCTTTTATGTTTCAAATAACGATAACATGAACATGCCATATGCAGAAGATGCAGAGGATTCGTACACAAACCTGATGGGACTGACTGTGTCGCCATATTTGGATTTTTCCCCGCATTCGGGCCATGGCTCATGGCAAACACTGCCCTCGACAGAAGGTGGGGTAGATTTTGGCGCATTCAATGGCTTTGCACAACAGAACGCCGGCCCTGAAATCAGAAAGGAGGTGCTACTACCTGTTAGGGGAAACGGCAACCCCGTGAAACTCGAGAGTGTAACTCCAGAACCAACACAAGACCTTAAACCACAAACAACACATGCAAAAGTGGGGAAACCAGCAAAAAAGCCGAAAACTTCGCATAACGTGATCGAGAAAAAGTACCGTACCAGTATCAACTCCAAGATCTTGGAGCTCCGGGAAGTTGTGCCCACGCTTAAATATGCCACGGGCAAAACTCGTGTGCTGATGGCCGATTTGGATGGACTTTCGCCCGCTTGTAAGCTTAATAAGGCATCGATTCTCACAAAAGCCAACGAGTATATTAAGCATATGCAAAAGAAAAATAAGGCGCTCCAGAAGAAAATACTGGCGCTCCAGGAACTTGTGGCAAATGCAGATTCAACTTCGGCACAACAGCCTCAAGCAATAACGCCCGATTCTCAGCCTTCCCTTGATGAATATACATCGGAGGATCTATACCAAAGACGTGGATTGCTGCGGTTTACTGGAGATGACAACGTGGATAACAACTATTCGACGTATTCTGTTATCAATACGCATACTCAGCCCATACAGCTGACTGGTTTTGTTGTTGATAACTATAGCAGCGGGAATTTTGCAAACAGCAACGTTTTCTTTGGTGGCTTGGCCACGTTGATGGGCTCGTCCTACATAAACGACAACAACTTTCAAGCGATGTCGGCATTGCCTCTTTTCCCCACCTCGCTATTTGGCAATTCTGTGATGAATGGTCATTTAGTCAACACTCTCCGTTTCATAACTATGGGACTAGGTCTTGTCATGATTGCTTATTCGGTAGTGGGAAACTTTCATTTCAACTCAGGTAAGGACAAAAAGCAGCGTCTCCCAGAACTGGTCTCGTGGGTGCTTTCGTTCATTGGTGTCAGGCCACGTGACTCTTTTAGTAACGATGACAGGATGGCAATAACATCCCATCTTTTGGGCAAAAAACCCGCTTCATCAAGGCTATGGGTGAAGATCTACCTTCGTCTACGCACTAAGGAGCCTAGCTTCGAAACAATGCTTCTACAGTACTTGGTGGGTACCGTGGTTATGAAATACGGTGGCTTACTTTCTAAATTTGTGGCCTTTGATTTGAAACTCAAGAGACTTGCGTTCACAAGTATGGAGTATGTGGGGAATAACGAAGATTTGGCCAAAATTCATCGCATGTTCAAGACCGTCGATGGGTTACTGATTTTTGAGTCGCAATTCTTTTCACAGCGTCTATACAATCTTTCCCACAAGTTGCCCATATGCCAGGGTGTTGTTAACGGTGAAAATGCCCTGCTTTTTGTGGACTCTGTCCTCCGAAACGAAAACAATTTGTACAAGCTCATCTTTGAATGGCGCATCTTGGAGATTGTTCACGAGTTGACCCTTGTTTATTTGGATCTTTTATCTTCGCCTGAATCTGCACTTGATGAAGGCCTTGAGGAGTTGAAACTGGATGCAGCAAAAGTGGGCGAGTTGGTTGCTGATTTGCCATATTTAAACCGCCAGTTTTCATACTTCAAGTTGCTCTTGACCCCTCAAGTTGCTCCACAGGTTTTGTCTTTGGACAAGAAGTATATTCTTAATACTTTGCAAAGTATTAATCTGCGTTTTGAGGAACCTGAACTCACCGACGAAGAGGAAATTTGCGATGATGAGAGTGATGTTTCGATCGATGGAAGTGAGACTTCAACTTCGCTTACTGAAAGACCTGACCTGTTTTACCTTCTCAAGCACCAGAAATCAATGGTTTGTACTTTGAACTTGATGAATGAGGAAAAGTTCATTGTCCTAATTTCCTCTTTGGTATCATACTACTTGAACAATGATGAGACCGAAAAGCTGCTTGAGCTCTTAAACCGCTTGAAATTCAAAGATCAGAGCCTGTCAATGTCGCTTCTTTCATTCACGTGTTTACTTAAGCTTTTGTTTTCGATTGTTCCTTCAGAAGAAACAGATGACTTGACAGACAAAACTCCAGATATCGCGACAAACTTGAGTTCACAGAATTGCCTTGTTTTGGAATCGCTCGTCAAGACTATGAAAAGTTGGTTAAATGATGAAACCAAGCCAAACTTCTTGACAAACACGCTTCGTGGTGATTTGTCCAATCTTGTTTTGAGCAAGGGAATTGCATTGAACAAAGTTTGAATGTTGTGTGTCTAATGATTGTGTTTTCTTTTGCTTGAATTAGCAATGATCTTTTTTTTTTTTCTCTTTCTAATAATAGTAAAATATGCAACTTGATCTATATTCTATTTCTATAGCTATACCACGAAATCCAAATACTTAATGACTTATAAATCAATGTTTGTAAAAGAAAACGGTTCATAAGCGTAACCTTCACCTTCGAAAAATTTCGACATAGCTTCCACCCAGTGCAAACGCAAAGAATGCAACATAGCCGACGTACCTTCCATCAACACCAAAATACAAACAGTTAAGGTGAACCACATTCCAAACAAAAGAACTGTCATGATGATGCCAATTGTTCCTGTGGTACCAAAAGCGTTCAGAATGGTCATGTTCCATAAAACACTGGACAATTGGGCATGTGCTAATGATAATGCCCATAATCTCAAGTAAGAAGCAGTATGAGACACACAGTTAAGACAAAATTCAATGGTATGGATCACTTGATGAATAACAATATCCATCAAATTAAACTCCTCATCACCATGACCATGGCCAGAACTGAGGACCATGGGCTCCAAATCATTGGGGAACGTGAATGTAGTGCTGAGCATATCAACTTCATCCGATTCATCAAAAGACGATGGCCGCTCGGCAAGACGCTCGAGCGCCTCTTCTTCTTCGAGAATTTGCAAGTCATGATTTCTTTGGGAGCTGATATCACGATAGCCTAAAGCAATGGCCTTATTATTTTCTCTGCGCAATACCATGGGCTTGTATAAGAGAAGCCAGGGAACACAAGCCAAGGCGATCAAAACCAATGCCACTTGAACAAACTTTTGGCCTGGGTATAACTGATCTTCAATACTGCCTGGCGCCAAAAACATATTGATCAACATATTGAGAAGCCCTGGGGGCTGTTTACCTGTTCCGAGCCAATCAACACACCATTTGTAAATGATGGTTAGAACAAGGTACCCAAAGATACTTTGCATGAAGAGGAAGCCTGGAATAAAATTACCAATAATGTCCACTCTAGACTTGAAGAACCTGTGATTGACCAAACTGAACATAAGCGAATAGTTCATGTGGAAGTAACCCATGACAATGGACATTTTCATTTTGTAAGAGTTGGTGAATAGCAAGCCATTTTCGGCGCCGTGCCAGACCCAATCTATACCAAAAGGATAGGTCTTACCCTTAATCTTAGATGCAGTTAAAGAAACCGCCCCGTCCTTGCTGAAATCATACCCTTCAGGCCAATCCCATTTCCATCCAGACAGAAACAATGTCATGGACTTGGAGAATATATCGTTGTACATAAGGCCAGTGTACATCGAGAAAAGCCCCATCAACAAGACAATGTACCGCCCGTTGAAAGCCATTTCCAAAATCTCATCCTTTTTCCGTAACGAGTTGTAGTAGCGCTCGTTCTTAATGAAGTATAACGCCACCAATAACACAATGAAACCGTGGCCCAAGTCACCAAACATGATGGCAAAGAAAAATGGGAATGTCACAATTGTGGCCAAGCCCGGGTTTACTTCCTGATAAGTGGCAATACCATAAGTATCCACGATGGATTGGAATCCTGCTGTAAACTTGTTTGTTTTATGGTAAGTTGGGGGCACTCTATTCGTTGAAAGTTCATTTACCACCGCCACGAAATTGAAGTCTGAATCATCATGCTCGTCATTATCATCGTCACTAGGAGTATCAAGATCTTCGCGTCCCACCGCAAAATACGACTGATCCGCAAACGGATTTTCTGGCTCCGAAGAAGGCCTGTCATTTGCAGAATTAGCCAACGTATCGGTAGATAAATTGATGGACGAATTGGTGGCTTCAAAGGGCAGTCGCGAGGAGCTGCTCATCTTCGATCTTACTACGGCCTTAAGACTGCGGCGAATGCTATCAAACTCAGCTTTTGGAATCCAGCCTTCCCCGACCAAACAGCGGCGCGTACCATCCTCGTCAAACTTATTGAGAATCTCGTACATGTGCCGTTCTCTGCGCACAGTGTAGTGCCAATCCGGGTACTTTTCTTGGAAAAACATGAGCTCGGAGATCAAGTGACTTTTCGTGGATTCCACCACATTGTTCAAGTCTTCGATTTTAAGGTTGAGTTCATTGAGCGCCTGCGTTCTGGTGCCCGCACTGCCACCGGCGTTTTCGTAGATATGCCCATCCAAAGACCGGATGATTTTGCGCACACGGGCACGCAAGTAATCACCGTGAGTATAAATGAGAAAGGCGTTTTTTGCCACCAAGTCCGAGGGCCGTTCCAAAGAAACAGGCAACAATTCATCGAGGGGGAAATCGTTGAAATAGAGATTTCCCCTCAATGTGCGCCACAAGATCTTGCGCAATACATGTACTTTGTCACGTGCAATTGTTCCAGCAATAGAATTCATGCCCGAATCTTCAACATTATGTGACACGTCATGTGCTGGCCCGGCTTCGTGCAGTGCCAATAGGGCCTCTTCATCTTCTTCATCCTCGATCTCAAAATGGCGGAATTCGTCTAAACTAGAGCTACGTCTGGCACCGCCAATTGCCGGCGGCTGGTGGAAGTTTTGCACTGCAAGCAACACATGGCGGTTTTCTACAAGTCCCGATTTTTTGAGGTCCAACGCCACGTACGAGCCATCAAGGTGCTTGATTTTTTCGAAAACCACGTCCACGGATTCGGTGATTGCGTGGAGTTCCAGTGCGCTGGGCAACGGGCTTTCGTCGTCGTCGGCGGCTAGCGTGGCAAAAACGTCTCCTTTCAAGGTCGAGTATTTTGTCATCATTTCATGGAGAAAGGCAAACTTGAGTTCGAGCGTATCGATATCCCGCAATTCCGTGACGAATGTCCGCTGGAACGGCGTGAGCAGCGAATTCAAGTCCCGGAAATGTACCTGGCCCGTTTTACCCAATGCAAATACCACATCTCTCGCCAATTCTATCGTCACGTAAAATTGCACCAATGTCATTGGCGCCGAGCGGAAAATCGCCTCCTGCGACGCAGGTTTGGCGCTTGTCGGGCCCGAATTCCAAAGCGGCATTTTGATGTTTTTTGATGTTTTGTTCTTTGTTTTCGATTCCAAAGTTTGTGTTTTGGTTATTCAAGAATCAGAAAAGGGGTCTGTTTTGTTTAAAGATAACGCAAGGAGAATACACAGATCTCCTGGATTAAATGCAATTCAATTGAACCAAAAAATATATAAACAAAAAAAAAAAAGACCAATTCTTTTATTTTCTTTTGTTTCAGTTTATGTAGAGCACGATTTCTGCCTTATTGCCCGAGGCGAAGTGTGGAAAAGAGACAAAGAAAGAAAAAAAAAAAAAAAAAAAAAGCTTCTGGTTTAGTTTATCGAGTGGTGCGTGTTCTTCAACTTCTCGCTAGTCCGGGGCCTGAGTGGTGGTGCTGGACAGTGGATAAACACCGTGGCGGAGAACCGTGAGGCAGTCCACTGCCCAGTAATAGCCTGGAAATAGACCGTCACAGATTAACTTATGTGATATTTTTCACGATTATTTTTAAACTTTTTGGGAAAATAAATATACACTTCTTTATTGAAGATGAATTTGATTAGACTTTCTAAAATACCTTCCATAATTGTAAATAATGAATTAGGGTGCACTAATTTGGGGAGGCCCCATTTGCGAGATACCTACAGTATGAACTTGCGCCGCAAGCCTAGGCCCCGAAAACCTGGGGTGCTTGTGTGCAGGTCGCTTCTTGGCAGCACTCTGTAAATCAACAAACAAGCCAATTATTTAGTTAAGAGAGAAATATAACGTCCGTATAGAAGCAGTGGGAGAATGAGTGATCAAGAGATTTCTAGTGTTTTTGAAGGTTGAAAGATTATTCCGAAACCTCTCTCTCTCTCCACTTGCCACCTACGTATATACACATCACGTGACCGGTCCGAGGATCCGGTAGTTTCATTCATTGTTTCCACAACGATCCCCCCAGATCGAAAAATCGTGATCAATACGAGCCAATTTCGTGGCTCATACGACTATTATTCAATTATTTCATTCCAGAAAACTGTGTACATTAGCATAATTCGAGCACCCAAGCTTTGACTATCTATACTTAAATGGGGCCGATCGCACACCCTCTAGCTCAAGTACAGTCCAGTGACATTTTAACAGCACAGCACAGCTCAACACCTCGCTCTGAAATAAATCAATCAAACGCCTTTTCAATTGATTGATTGATAAATTATTTTCTTTTTTTTTTCAATTTATTATTTCAAAATACTCCACATTTCGCTATGCGGCTACTATATCTTTATATGCTAGTGGGCATATGCTGTGCAAATGATATCCAGAATGCGGCTCTGCTATATACTCAGGCCATGGCTCAATTATCAGTTCTTCCCCATAAATATCTGGGCCAAATCCCAGTGTACACCCATGAAAATCTAGATCAAGGCATTGATGTGCCTGAGTACAATGTGGGGACCCAAAATTACATGAAATCCCCGGAATCTGTGCCTCCAGCGGTTGTTGAAAAGGCACTAGAAACGCTTGAATTGGCCATGGATTTGGGACTGACAGATGCAGCAGTAGCATTGGCTGATATCCATGTTTTTGGCAATTATTCAGTGCTGCCAAATTATACCCAGGCGGCAAATTACTACCGGCGTGCCGTGGCACAATCCCCGCACGGGCACGCCTATTATATGTTAGGCCATATGTATACTACAGGCATGTTTGGAGAGATTCACATGGACAAACAACGGGGCCAGCTTTACTACGAGTTTGCGGCGCGTAATGGGGACACAAACGCGGCGCTTGTGCTCGCGTACCAGCGGCTAAATGGCGTTGAAAGTGCTGCCAATTGCGAAACAGCTCAGTTTCTGTACCTGCGATTGGCCCGTCAGGCACTTCAGCAACTACAGGATAAAGGGGAGGATTCCGGCCAAGAGTTGGTCCATCATAACATCAATATTGCGGATTTCCAAGGCGGGTTGTACGGGAAGAAAATATCCGAATCGCAATCTTCGGTGGTTTCTGCCATTGATAGCTTTGTGCAATGGCGCAGCACGCTTCGGGACGAGAATCTCGACTCTCCAGATTCCCAAATTCTCGAATCGTATTTCGACGCGTTGCAGCATTATTATGGCGGCTATTTTGCCGTGCAAAACGATACAGCAGCGTTTGCCGACGCGCTAGTATGTGTATACATAGGCCAAACAGAAAAGGCTAACGGCCGGCTCGTGGACCCTAAATCGATCGATTACCAGATCTGGGAAAAGTGCCAGGGTCTTGTTGGTCGCATGTACTTAGACGGAAGAGGAACCGTGCGGGATATTTCGAGAGCACACCACTATATTAGCTCAGCATTAGAAATCCAGAAAAACGGGGCTAATTTATTGGATATGGCGCTTTTGCGGATGCTTGATCCAACCACAAATGGCCAGCTCAGCCCGATGTGCAAACACTACTTACAAGAGGCCGCCAAAGAAGGAAGTGCTCACGGTGTGTTTTTGTATGCACGGCACCTAATAGCGCCCGCTTCGCCATTTGAAACCAGTTATGCAGATCTGACGTACGACTTGATACGTGCTGCTGCATCGCGAGGCCACCATGAGGCAACGTTTTACTTGGCCGACGCAATCGAATCCGGATTCCCCGCGTCCAAAGGTGAAATGTTCAGTTGTGCAGAGCTTCTGCTGTTCTATAAAAATTTCGTCGAACGCTCGGAATCAATCTACTTCCCCCACCTCGTGTATGCGTTTGAGGAGCTTAAATACGGGAACTACAAAAATGCGCTTCTCGGGTACCTGATGGCGGCCGAACAGGGTCTTGCAGACTCACAACTTTCAGCCGCTTTCCTTCTCTACCAAAAACCATCGCTTTTACCGTGGACTGCCAAATCCTTCAGCAAATCTCGTGTACAAGCTGCAGTGCGTTACCTTGATTTGGCGTCTGCTCAGGGCCACGTGGATGCCACCATCATGTTGGGTGATTTGTACCTGACCGGAGTGGATAATGAAGTTTTTACAGTAGATAATGCCAAGGCATTTTCTTACTACAGTAAGGCAGCTCTGTCCGCTTCTCCTCATGCTTGTTACAAATTGGGATACATGTACGAATACGGTTTGGGAACTGACGATAATTCTCCCGATTTGTACATGGCAAAACGGTACTACGATCTCAGTATCAAGTATTATCTGGATGTAACTGCTGCTCTGCGGATGGCGGCCTCCATAGCGAAGCAACCAAACACCTACGCCATTGGTTTTGCGCTCTTGCGGCTTCGACTCAAGGTCTTATTTAGCAAGCCAGACAAGCGCCATGACTCGGAGTCCTTAGGTTGGTTCGACACGCTTAAAAAGCTTGCTAAGTCCAACGAAGCAGGTGCTGTAACAGAGGAACAAACTATGTCTAAAGCCGAAGCGCATGCGCTTGGCGAAACGTTCCCAAATCCAGAAGACGAGTATCAACTTTTTGACTATATTATTCTCGGATTTACTCTAGTTTTCTTTCTATATGTGGGTATTCAAAACTTGAGACGCCAGTTAAGAAGACGCCCCAACGAGGGCGCCAATGCTGGCCATGCAAACGGGGAAAACGGGGCAAATGGGCCTTGGTTCCAAGTGGATTTTTTTGTTGCCATTTGAGAAATTGAGTTAAATAAATAGTATCAAAAGACAAGTAAACAAATAAGCAAATAATGGCACTGCTTACCTCAGATTGCATTCATATCTGAAAGGATGTTCCGTACTAATGGGTGCCTTCCAAGAGCACTTTCTCCAACTTTTTTTGTACTGCCTCTTGTTTTTCTGTGGGGGCTTGACATTGGCTTAGGAAAATTATACAGATGTAATGCCGAATCTGAAAGTTCTTGTATCCACCGCTGTCTTTTCGCCAAAGCAACGAAATCACAAATGGATTCTGCATTTGATAAAGTAGAGACCGAACCAAAAACAAGCAATTTGGCCCTTGCACGAGTAACGGCAACATTGATTCTTCTCCAATCTTTCAAGAGATCACCTGCTCTTCTATCACGGTTTGAGCGTACCATCGAAATAATAATGCAATCCTTGTCTCTTCCTTGAAATCGGTCCGCCGTCAAAATCTCAAGCTCCGGAATATGCTTAAATGTTTCATTGAGAAGCTTCAATTGGGATCGGTATAAAGTCATCAACCCGATTTTAGAAGGATCTACTCCGCATTGACAAAGGGCCTCCACTGTTTGCCTCACAAGTTCCACCTCGGTTGGATTAGTGATGTTATCTCCCACCAATCTTTCAAAGCCTGGAATCAAGTCGTGATCATAAAACACCACCTTATTTTGCTCTTGAAAAGCGTGCGTGAGCCAAGGAAACAGCAGCGGATTTGTTTTCAAAAACGATGGCATGAGCTTTTCCTTATGCGGGATTTCGAGCCTTTGGTTCGCCACGGCTTCAGTTCCACAGACCAACCGATTTTTATACACAAGCTGGTTAGATATAAGCATGATATCCTCGCACATTCTATATTGATGCTTGAGCTCCACCACGCTGTCTGGATGAGCAGTAGCAAGCATTTGAAATAACGATTGCGATAGTCCTGCTTTAACTTTTGAATCTGGGTGTGAAACTAAAGGCGGAAGCTGGAAATGGTCTCCCACCATAATGAATTTATCACAAAGTGCAAGTGGACCCAAACTAATCGGCATAGATACTTGCGAGGCCTCGTCAACAATACAGTAATCAAATTGATTACGGATACTAAAACAGGGGTCTTGCACGCTGAGACAAGTTGCAGCAACCACATATGGTTTTGAGTAGACGTTTTGGAAATCACTGTAGGACTCCACTTTGTTAGATTCAGACCCTGGAGTATGCTCTCGGATCAACGGATGCACCCTTGAAGTGCTGCCGATACGCAAGAAGTCAATCCCATACTCCTTGACTTTCAAAAGAATATTGTCAACAGCAGAATTGGTGTACGAGGTAAGAAGAACCGTTTTCTTGGCCGCAACAAGCATCTTAATAAGAAACGCAATCACTGTGGTTTTCCCGGTTCCAGGCATGCCCAAAATAAGTGAGTAATCATTGGTGGTGCTCACTTTTTCAAAAGCTCTCAACTGACACTCGTTAAAATGACCGCCGGATTCGTCGATTTTGAAATGACGCGAGGTACTAAATGTCGGTTGTCGAAGATCAACCACCAACAGTCTTCTTTTGTGATCACCTTCGGCCAAAAACAAATTAAGAATGTTGTATCTGGCCACACCCATGCCATAAGACATTTCATCTTTATCAACACGGAAAACAATTTGCTCCAATCCTTCTTGCGGAATTTTTTGGCTGGCTCTCAAGACTCCGGCCCGGTGGAACCGATCAGTCTTCAGTTCGGTGGATATAATTTGTCTCCGCGAAGAAATAGTGATACTGACAGCATCAATATGACGCACAAATCCTTGTGTCAATGCAAAATGGCCAGACTCGTCACTAACAATCACCTTGTCAAATTTGGATATTTGCGATGCATTGAGTGGAATGCCTTGTGCCCCCTTTCTCTTAAACGTGTAAACATATTCATCACTACCGGAATTTGTCTGACAATCGCTGATGATGAGGCTCGCCAAACTTTTACCCAGTCCTTCTTCACGTTCTTTTGAACTTAATATCCACAATTCTTTATCGAACCGCGAAACAAACTCCTCCTCTTTTGATAATAAAAAGTCCCAATACGCCAAGAAATCCTTATATTTCTGCTTCCCTTCTAGGTGCGAGGTCAAATCTTCATAAACACCTTCTTTCAATCCGCTGTTTTCGGCAGTACCATCCTCAGTTAAGTAGTTGTATGTCATGCAACTCTCTTGAACAAAACACCGGTCACATTTCTGTTGGCGCATCAAATCTGGGAGTTCCTGGTTACCTGGCTTGAGAAAAACGGAAATACGGTTTCTTAAATTGACAAGCGACTTCAAATCAGATACCGAAATGTCGTTTTTGGTGGTGGAACCTTCGTTCAGAGTGTATACCAACAAAAACGAGGAGATATCGACATTATACCGATCTTTGAATAGAAGCGAGTATAAAGCAGCCTGGGCCTGGTGCAGAATATACGGCTGGCCAGTCTTAATTTCCATAGGAAGCAAGAATTGGCCAACGGAACTTTCGCTGCCAAGATTGGCTTTAAGCGTAACATCGGCAATTCCCTTTATGCCAAACATCGGCGACCATACACGTTCTTCTATATCTAGAGTCTCTGCCACCGAAAAGCGGATTTTTTGCTGTCTTTGGTTGGTGGGTATTTCTGCCGGTGGTTTCCTGTAATAAGTGACAAACCATTTCTGAATATAAGGAAGGTGAGTGAAAATCTTGGATTTTAGTTCATCCACCACGTCGCCCAACGTGTATATATCTAAAAGCCGCCTTTGAATCTCGAGATCGACGAGCTCTCGCATATACTCCATCGTACACTTGCTTGTGATAAAGCATATTTGGAAAATCTCATGCACTATTGTACCAGTGAGTAAAGGTAGCGAATACAGGCCAGGAAAAGATAATCTTTTGGTGAGCACGGTCTTACGTGGACAATCAAGCTGGTCTGCCACAACTGTAGATGACACTAGCGTATCGGGATTCCAAATCAAAAGATTATGTGTATCACTTACTAATCGTGGAGAGTCTGGGGTGGTGTGGATCACGTGCACAATATCTGATTCCTGGATTTCTAATTCGGCAGCTTCACCTCTCACCATCAATTTCACTGTGGTGTTATTTTCATCGGTCACAGTCAATATTAGCTGTTTTTTCTTGAAGTTCTGTACCTGGTACGTCGTTGCAAATACCGATTGCACCTGATACCTGGAAAAATCCGCCCGTGAGTAGGAGATTTTGGCCCCCAAATTCTGTTCTGGCCGCGATTTTTCCAATGGTTGTGGCGTGACTGATTTCACCTCGCTTTGCTGTTTATCAAGGCTAAATTGTAGTATATCCAGCTTTGCAGATGGCGCTAGAAATGAAGACAGAGCGGTAGAAGGCTGAGTTAGCACACTGTCGAGCACAGCAATATCAAGATCATCAGAAAAGGGATCTGAATCTTCTACAACCGGAGATGCAAATTTGGTGTTTTCAGGAAGTGCAACACTTTTGACAGGCGTTTCTAGGCCGGACTCGGGATTTGTTTGTACGGGCACTTGCTGCAGAATCGGCGGGAGCGAGTCGTACTTGAGATTAGCCAAAAACGAGTCTTCATCTGATGAAAGCGTATCGTCCTCTGGATAAACTACTTCCAGTGTTTTAAAGGCAACGGGGGGTTGATCTACTTTTGCCACCACATCCTTCACATCGAACTTGTCAATCCAGGTATTAAGCCGGCGTGTCTCGGCGAAGTTTTCCAGGTTCTGCAGGACTTCTGGTGGCACACAGCGTGGATCAAATGATTTTGATCTTGGAAGTGTTGGCAGAACGTCAAAAGAACGTGCTATGCCATCGGAAATCGTGCGGGAATTCACTGGCGTTTGTGAAATCAAGTTGGGCATGGCCATACTGTATTTGCTGAGCATGGAATCGGTGACTTCATTCACCAAAGTTGCTGCTGGAGGTTCTCTAGAAGGTGCGATTTCCGCATTTCTTAGGGGCGATGATAAGATGGGCCGAGCGAATTTTTGTGCCGGGCTTTTTGCAGGGCGCCACCGCACGCCATCAAAGGAGTCGTCTGAGCTTTGCTGGTCCGTTGACCGGTCGAAAAGGCGCGTGATATTTGTACCTGAAGTCGGGCCAGAATACGCGTCTGGACGCGTTTGCGAAGATACTATAACAGCGGGAATTTCTGCTGAAGTTCCAGGAATTTCGGTGTTTGGAGCTCTTGAAGTAGATTCCCGTAGATGTTTTTCTTTGTTATCTGCGATTTCTTCAATTTCTTCATGTGGCGTGCCACTTATGTTTGATGGAAAATGTCGCTGCTTAGAGCCTGAAGATGCTTGGGGATTATATGCGAGAGTATTCGTGGGCTGGAAAACATATGTTTTGCGGGGTTTTGCCAGCAGCCGTGCTTTCTTGCGTTGCGGAGATTTGGTGGGGGAATATGTGTCGGTTCCCATCCTAGCATGGCAAGACTTGAGGTGGGTTTTATTAGTATTTTTGTTAGTAGTATTATTGTATGAAATCACACATAGTTAACTGGAACTTGGGATCTGGAGCAGCCGGTTATGTGCAGATTCGAAGGCGGCCAGTGCACGTGACGATAAGCTGGGATGAGCTCTCTTCTTTATTTACTTGTACAAGGCAAATGTGCTTTTCTTTAATTTGAAGAAAAATTGATTGTTTCAAGGATAGAATTTTTGTTTAAGGCTTTGGAATCGATGTTCTTGCCATTTCAGTAGATTCAGAGTGGAGCGATATCTTTAAAGTTTCATGGACGAAGCCCACCAAGGACAAAAGCGGCGACAATCGTTCTTTCCATAATCACAAAGTGCTGTAAAATCTTACTTATGACTTTTTAAGGGTCAATTTTTGTTAAATTTTTCAACAAATTTTTCGTCAGCAAACCGTTGCCGGAGTGTAATACTTCTTGATCGTAACGGTCACGTGCACGGTATTCCGCAAGCATGTAACAATCACACTATTTGGCAAAAGATTATGGATAAAAGGATGATGAATAAAACAGAAAAAAAAAAAAGAGAAGGAGAGTTCTGAAAATTCTTAAAAAGCTCATTTTACAGAATTCCTACAACGATTTATTTCATTTATTTCCTGGTGCTTTTACTTCATTCCTTTTTTAGCAATGGAGTTTGGTCGCATTGACTGGGCCAGTCTGCGAGCAAATCGACCATATTAATCAAATCACATCTAGCAAAAGAGGTGCCAATAGAGAAAGAATAAGAAAAAAAAAAATTGAGATTTAAATTGAAAAAAGCTCTTTTTACTTAAATTCTTTGATCTTTGAAATCTCAAATGATTCCCATAACAAACAGACCAATTAAAATAGACAGTAAGGTTGAAAGAAATATGGCACATAGACCCGTGCACCAATGAAAAGCACAGAGAAAAACATAGCAGAGCAGCACCTATTATTCCTCTGCCTGCACACAAGCCGTGGTCTCTTTTTTTTTTTTTTGCCCATTCGCACCAAGCTCATCGTGCCCAAATTTTTCTCAACCAACCAAGCCTTAAAACTTCTTCAAAACGTAAGGAAAAACATATCCAGTTTTGATAAAGTTAGATATACAAAAACAAAAAAAAATGGCTTACGTTTTGACCGAAACCGCCGCAGGGTATGCGCTCTTGAAGGCTGCCGACAAGAAAATCTACAAGTCGGCCACCTTAGTTGAGGACTTGAACTCTGCTGAGAAAGTTGCTGAACAATTTAAGATCCACCGTTTTGAGAAATTCCAGTCTGCCGCCAGTGCTTTGGAAGAGGCCAACGCCGTCATTGAAGGTAAAGTTTCAGACAACTTGAAAAAGCTCTTGGAGGATGTCAAGCTTGAGAAAAAGGCCACCTTGGTGGTTCTGGAGGCCAAATTGGGAAATGCCATCAACAAATTGGGCTTGAACTACTCGGTTGTTTCGGATGCGGCCTCGTTGGACTTGCACAGATCGATCCGTGAGTTTTTGCCCGAGCTCTTGCCCGGTTTGGATGACTCGGTGTTGAAGCAAATGTCGCTTGGTTTGGCGCATTCTATTGGTAGACATAAATTGAAGTTCAGTGCCGACAAAGTCGACACGATGATCGTGCAAGCCATTGCTCTTTTGGATGACTTGGACAAGGAACTCAACACATACGCCATGAGATGTAAGGAATGGTACGGCTGGCACTTCCCCGAGTTGGCCAAGCTTATAACTGACTCTGTTGCTTACGCCAGAATCATCTTGACCATGGGCATCCGTTCCAAGGCTGCTGACACCGACTTGCTGGAGATTTTGCCCGAGGAGGTTGAGGAGCAAGTCAAGAGCGCCGCCGAGGTTTCCATGGGTACCGAAATCACCGACACGGATTTGGACAACATCAAGTCGTTGGCCGAACAAATTGTCGACTTTGCTGCCTACAGAGAACAGTTGCTGAACTACTTGTCTTCGCGTATGAAGGCCATTGCCCCCAACTTGACCTCTTTGGTGGGAGAGTTGGTTGGTGCCAGATTGATTGCTCACGCTGGTTCCTTGACTTCTTTGGCCAAGGCCCCTGCCTCCACCATCCAAATCTTGGGTGCTGAAAAGGCCTTGTTCCGTGCTTTGAAGACCAAGCACGACACACCCAAATACGGTTTGTTGTACCACGCTTCGTTGGTCGGCCAGGCCTCGGGTAAAAACAAGGGTAAGATCGCCAGAGTGCTTGCGGCTAAAGCTGCTGTTGCCTTGAGATACGACTCTTTGGCCGAGGACAGAGATGACAGCGGTGACTTCGGTATGGAGGTCCGTGCGAAGGTCGAGTCCAGATTGAGTGCTTTGGAAGGTAGAGACTTGAGAACTACTTCCAGAGTGGCCAGAGACGCCAAGAAGATCGAGATCACCGAGGCCAGAGCCTACAACGCTGACGCTGATGCCACTGCTCCTTCTGCTACTGCTCCTGTTGCCGCTGACGACTCTGACGATGAGTCTGATGCTGAGGAGGAGGCTCCTAAGAAGAGAAAGAGATCCGACGACGATGAGGAGAAGGAGTCCAAGAAACTGAAGAAGGAAAAGAAAGAGAAGAAGGAAAAGAAGGACAAGAAGGAAAAGAAAGAAAAGAAGGAAAAGAAAGAGAAGAAGGAAAAGAAAGAGAAGAAGGAGAAGAAGGAGAAGAAAGAAAAGAAGTAGATGATCCACATCTTTTTATACTGCATCGAATATATCTGAAAAAAACGTTACTTTACTCACCGATCGTAAGCTGAAGCGGGTGTGTGTCTACAAAATTGTTTTTGACCTTCACTTGTTAAAAAACTCTCTCGGTCGTTTACGGTCACTTACGGTCATTTACACATAGATTTGTCTCTCCTCTGATATTCGTAAAAAGAAGGGGGAAAAAGGCCCAAATGATTCAAATTTCTGTGAGCGTGGCTGTAAGATATCATCATCTTTTCGTTAGTTGAGCTCTCAAGACCTACGTTGCAAACTCAATAATTTACATTTTTCTGCAGTGGTTGAGTTGTGCGTTAGGTAGTGACTCAAGACCCTTTTAAAGTCATATCTCTTTACTTACAGAATACGAGTGGGAAAGTCCGCTCAATTGATACTATAAATAGGAAAAACCCCCAAAGCCGTCACATCAAAGGATTGGTTGATTATGGTAGCAATAACTTTGACTTACCTAGTCTAGATCCTTTTTCTCAAGTTCAAAAAGTCAATCACTCAATCAAACTTTTTAGGATCAAATTATATGTTTGCGAATATTTTCAGAAGCACTCTGTAATCAATACAACTTCCGATGAGGGGAAAGTTTCGATAAAAAAGTGGATTGCCCTAAGTAGTAGTTTCAAGTTGTTTGTTCTTGTATATACTACACTTCAATTAAGACATGTATCTCTAATAGAAAAAGAAAAACCAACCAAAGATCATCAAGCTTTAATCACTAATGACACTTTTGCTTTCAGATTTCATCTGGCATAATTGAACCGTGTTCCCGAAAAGGATGAGAAACCATAAACACTTTCCACGGGCTTAAGGGAATACCAGACTAGAAATCAGATTCACAATTTTAAACAGGCTGAAAGAGCTTGATTCCAAATGAATGTTGATTTAAATTTTGCTAAGCTCAAGCTTGGTCATCTTCATCAGTGTCTTACTTTTGGTGGTAAATGTCCTGATTTTTCAAACATGTAGTTGAGATTTTCCTACTCAAATAGTCTACTCATGGAAAAAGAAGTAAAAATTTTGAGACAACAAAACCGAGATGTTAAACTTGAGTTCTTAGTTCGAAGCTTTCAAGTCGCTTTTCAGGCGCAATATGACTAATCCTTTCTTTTGCCAAACAGGTTGAACTGAAAACTCCAACAGACCAATTTTTTTGAACGAAAAAACCGCTTTTAAAAAACCACCATCTTTAAGCCACTAGACCCTTATAAAGACTCAGCTAATAGATTCTGTCATTATTTTTTCTGGAAATGGTTTGACACAATTCCCTGTACCCAATAAAAATCAGCTCATTGTGCAAGAGCGTCGGAATCATATTACTTCCGACTGATAAAGGAGGTACTGGTGTCTGCATGCAAGGCTGTTTTTTTTATCTGCAAGGCCTGCACACACCCGGGGTCTGATCTGATCTGGGACGCGCCACCAGCGGAACACGAAAGATAAGAGAATCTCGGCATTACGAGTCCGAAATTGCACGTGAAAGCGAGATTCCCGGATCTTCGAAATGTAAGTATTGCCTTTTACCATAACACACTTCACAGTAATGTTAGCGGAATGCCGATTCAAATGTAAATTTTTTTTCTCTACTGCATCAAGATCTTGATTCTTGAATTTACAAGCCAGAGATAATCTGTAAATAAGTTAGAACGGGGTCATTAGTGGCCTCGTACCATACCCCTATATTCTTCACCCATCAATTATCACTTCTAGTCAGTGAAAACCCTCCATACTTTCAGGAATTGGGCTTTTCTCCAGTCACTCCATTTTTTGTTTGTCTAGTTCCAGCAAAAAGATTACGTCTCCGTTCGCTTAAGTCCGAGATTGCTCAGCTTATCTATCAAATGGTGGCGTGCTTTTTTTTTCTATTCATACTGTACGTTATCTAACACAGGAACACTTTTGGGTTTACCTCTAATAACCGCTGTTTGCCGTGTTTAACCGTGGCTTAGTATGTTTCTTTTCTTTTATCATAAAAAGCATATCAGGGGAAACTCTTTGTTGATTGTTTGCTCTTTGGTAACTTGTAAAAAAGAGGGGCAGCGAGGTTTTGGGCCGTCAATTAAGCTTTTAATTGTGAATAGATAAAGAATCATGTTTCGCCATGTTTCAAAGCTTCACAATTTCAATCAAAAGATTAGATACTACTTTTCTGGGATTCTACTTCCTTGACAAAATGATTTTTGAAAATTCCATTCCTCTATTTACGGGGCTTCCCTTGTAAACTGATTGCTTCCGGGGTTCATTTACGAAGTGCGTGCTTATCTTGTGCGGCAATTCTTACTTTCTGCGAATAGATCCGTTTGTTTTTAATTTCTTTTTTTAAAAGTACAATATTCTATTTGTTTCACCGGGAATTTCCCCGTAGCTGCGTCATTTTGCTGTCCCAGAATGGCCCCATGAACCCCTTGCGTCAATTTCGTCAGTATTGACGTCGGCCAACATGTTCGTATACCGCATCTAAGTGTCTTTTTTTTTTCTTTTTTATGTTTTTTCTTTTTCTAATTCACTGGTTCCCTTAAGAGATTTGTGTTTTCATACACTATTTACAATTTACAAATTTTAATAGCAAGAAGTGACGGCGTAATATAAATTTTACAATTTGGTAAAGCCCACCTCACCTTGTTCTCTGCAACTCGGCCACCACAAATGATTGTGAATTTCTTTTTCTTGTGATTTCTAGTTCCGCGCAGAGCCGCATAGACTGATAACGCGTGGTGTGCAGGTTGCGATATAAACCCGGGCAGCCGTGGCTTTAGGGTGAGATCTAGATAAACGAGAAACAAAGGAAAAAGAACCCAGATTTTTTGGGAATGTAGTAAAGAAATATACAATCAATATTTTCTGAAAAGTGGAAGAATAATTTGAAGAGCTTTTTAATAGTAGAGAAACCACAAAAAAGCGAAATAAAGTTACCGATACCAAGAAAAACAAAATTCAAAAAAGAACGAACGAAAACCGCCACAATTGCTTGTCGCGTACCACCCGAAACCGCAAATCTTGGCCTCGAGGCCAGAGATAGGGAACTCCGGTCGTCAGGCATATAAGTCAAGCGAAAAGAGACACCATCAAACAACAAGGCGGATACGATACACAATTGGGATATTCAGGAAAGGCCCCGCTCTTACTTTAATGAAAGCACGCAGTAAAAGTTTATCGAAGTTTCAATGAAGTTTTACTTTCTCTTACATTTTCTTTTTCTTTTTCTTTTTTTTCTTTAGATTGCGGGCCGAAACCCCACAGGAAACGACTCTGCCTCCTCCCCCCTTTTTATTTTTTTATTTTTTCCGTCTCCGTTTATTTCCAGGAACGGAAACATGATTGAGCGGGTGTGTTCCTCAATGAGCGATGCGGCCCGCTTGGGATGTTCTGCATACAACACCCGCGACGCGGCGTTTTGAAAAAAAAAAATTTGGAAACTTAATCGACCGGTGCACTGATAACAATTTTGCTGCTATCGTATCTGTATACACGCCCGCTCGATATGGCCAAAGGCGTCTCTAATTGATCACGGCTGCAAACCTTTTGCCTGTCCTTGAACAATATATAAATCCCCAGATTCCTACCTTCGTAGATGTTGTAAATTTTTCTTTAAATCTACAGTTCGTTAGTTTCCTCTTGTCTTGTCTTGTCTTTAGACTTTCTTTACACTCTTCACAGCACACCTGAGAACTGACAACGATTGGCTATCTAATAACTAGAAAATGCCAGAAAAGGAATTGAATTACGTGACCTCGAGGGGGCAGGCCTCTTCGACGGAAAAAGACGGAGGTGTTTACATCGACGCCTTCGATGCTCAACAAGAAAAGCCTCCCATGGGAAAGTGGGAGTCTTTTGTTGATGGTTTCAGAAGATTTGACGAGGCCGAATTGGGTATTGACCCCAACTTGTCTGAAGTTGAAAAAGCTGCTATTGTCACTGCCAACTCTCCTCTTTCCAGATCTTTGAAGGGAAGACACTTGCAAATGATTGCCATTGGTGGTTCCATTGGTACTGGTTTGTTTATTGGTTCCGGCCAGGTTTTGAAGAAAGGTGGTCCAGCCTCCGTGTTGATTGCCTACATTTTGATTGGTATGATGATTTACTGTACTGTGCACGCCTTGGGTGAATTGGCCATTACTTTCCCTGTCTCCGGTGCCTTTGTCACCTACAACACTAGATTTATTGACCCATCTTGGGGTTTTGCCATGGCTTGGAATTATGCCATGCAGTGGTTAGTGGTTATGCCGTTGGAATTAGTTGCTGCAGCGATAACAGTGCAATATTGGGACGCAAAGACAAATCCGGCCGCCTATGTCGCTATTTTCTATGTCGTGATTATTGTGATTAACTTCTTTGGTGTTAAAGGTTACGGTGAGGCCGAGTTTGTGTTCTCCACCATCAAGGTCATTGCTGTTATTGGTTTCATCATCTTGGGTCTTGTCTTGGTCTGCGGTGGTGGTCCAAAAGGTGGCTACATTGGTGCTAAATACTGGCACAACCCTGGTGCTTTCAACCACGGTTTCAAGGGTTTGTGTTCCGTGTTTGTTTCTGCTGCTTTTGCTTTCTCTGGTACCGAGTTGGTTGGTTTGGCTGCTGCTGAGTCCGTCAACCCAAGAAAGACCATGCCAAAGGCCATCAAGCAAGTTTTCTGGAGAATCACCTTGTTCTACATTATTTCTTTGATCTTGGTCGGATGTCTTGTTCCATACGACAGTCCTGATTTGCAAGGTTCCGATGGCTCTGCTCGTTTCTCTCCTTTCGTCATTGCCATCAGAAATGCTGGTATTGGTGGATTGCCATCTGTGATGAACGTTGTCATTTTGATTGCCGTTTTGTCTGTTGGTAACTCTTCTGTCTTTGGTTCCTCCAGAACCATGGCTGCGTTGGCTGCCGCTGGCCAGGCCCCTAAGTTGTTCAACTACATTGACAAGAAGGGAAGACCTTTGTTCGGTATTATCCTTCAATCTCTTTTCGGTTTGATCTGTTTCATTGCCGCTTCTGGTAAGGAGGGTGATGTTTTCAACTGGTTGTTGGCTCTTTCTGGTTTGTCCTCCTTGTTCACTTGGGGTTCCATCTGTTTCTGTCACATTAGATTCAGACGTGCTCTTTCTGTTCAAGGTAGAGGCAAGGATGAGCTTGCCTTCACCTCTCAAGCCGGTATCATTGGTTCTTGGTTCGGTGTTATCTTGAACATCTTGGTTATCATTGCCCAATTCTGGGTTGCCTTGTGGCCAATTGGAGGCCCAACTGATGCTTCCGACTTCTTCCAGGCCTACTTGTCGTTCCCAATCATCTTGGCTTTCTGGATTGGTCACAAGATCTGGAAGAGAAACTGGAAGTTCTTCATCAGAGCCAAGGACATCGATATTGACACTGGTAGAAGAGAATTGGACTTGGATCTCTTGAAGCAAGAGCTTTCTGAGGAGAGAGCCATCTTGGCCGCCAAGCCATTCTACATCAGAGCCTACAGATTCCTCTGTTAGACTTTTAGGAGAACGAAGAAGGGGTGTAAATCCATGGGTTTACTATGTACTTGTATTATAAAATAATAGAAACGTTAAAAAAAGAAAAAAGAAAGAAGAAAATAATAGTGTAGTTCAATTGAAAAAGTTCATATTATTCTATGATATGCTAATGATGCTGAGAGGGGGCTTTTCACAAGAAAAGATGCAAGTTAAAAGACGTAAGCCAAAGCACGGCGCCACCATGGCTTGTTTGCCATTTGTGAGGCCAACTCGGCTTCTTCCTGGCGAATAAGGTCCATGTCAGGCACGTGTCTACCAGTGTCCAAATCAATCTCGTCTGCTTTGATAAGAAGTCTCCAGGATCTGGAATAAATCTTGTATCCAATCCAAGACACAAGCACAGTGGGGAGACCCAAGTAACCTTGGAAGAAACTTGTTGGATTAGGAGCTTGTCCAAGGGGGAAAAGAGAGAGCCAGAAAGTGGCGGCAAGAACCAAAAAGTTCATGACGAGGCCATACCATGAGCCAAGAACACCTGTGGCAGAACGGAAAACCAATTCATCCAAGCTTCTTCCTTGCTTTTTCATGGCAGCTCTGAATCTAATATGGGAGAAGTTGATCGACATCCATGTGAAAATCGAAGAAAGTCCCGATAATGCAAGAAGCCAATTGAAAGCTTCCACCTGCTTATCAGAAGCGGCAATAAAGGCGAAAAGGCCAAACAAGTTGGTGATAATGATGGCAAATAATGGACGGCCCTTTCTGTCGACATATCCTGTCCATTTAGGTGCCATTCCTTGCTCTGCAAGAGAATTAAGGGAACGAGAACAAGCGTAGACAGAAGCGTTACCCACGGATAAAACAGCAATGAGAATCACCGCATTGATGACACTGGGTAATCCCTTGACACCACCACTTACAATGGCAATGACAAAAGGCGATGTTTTTGCATCTGTAGAAGAGGTACCGTTCAAAAGACGGCCATCATTGTATGGAACAAGAGTGGCAATAATAACAATAGTTCCCAAGTAGAAGATGGTGATACGGAGAAACACTTGTCTAATAGCCTTGGGAAGAGCCTTTGCTGGGTTGGCCGATTCAGCAGCACCCAAACTGATCATTTCAGTGCCACCAAAAGAAAAGGCAGCAGTGACAAAGACGGAGCATACACCCTTGAATCCATTGGCAAAAGCGCCAGGATTACGCCAGTACTTGCCTCCCACAAATTGGTGGTTCGGACCTCCTCCACATATAAGTACAACACCCAAAATGATGAAACCAATCACGGTAATAACTTTGATCATGCAGAAAACAAACTCGGCCTCACCGTACCATCTGACACCTAACATAGTGATGAAAAATACCGTGACCCAGAAGATCGCAACGAAAATATCGGGGTTCAATTGATCATTCCAATACTGGATGGAAATCGATGCAGCAACAAGCTCCAAGGGAAGAAGAACAAAAAATTGGAGGAAATAGTTCCAACCTACGGCAAACCCAACTGCCGGTTCGATGAAACGTGTCGCATAGATATTAAATCCTCCACTGATGGGGAATGTCGTACTAAGCTCTCCAAGTCCTTGCATTGTTGTAAAGACAAAAGTGGCCGTGACAAGCCAAGCAATAACTATACCGGCTGGACCACCTGTACTTAAAGCGGAACCGGAACCGACAAAAAGACCGGTTCCAATGGAGCCACCAATGGCAATCATTTGCAAATGACGGTTTTTCAATTTCTTGGAAAGTTGCGAGTTGGCGGCCCTTAAGTTGGCCTTTTCCACCGCATCTAAATCATCCAATTTCAACACCACTTGGTCTGCAGGCTTGAACGAATCCTTAAAGTTTTGCCATGCCGTGCCATTGCCACCTTGTGGTTGTGTGCCACTCAGGCTGGATGCCTCGTAACTTTGTGAACTTGTCTCCAGAGACTTTGCTGAAGAAAGCATTTATGGCAAAGTGGTAATAAAACAAATAATGGAGAATGAAGATTGAGGAATGAAGAAATTAGCAGTGAGTGGCTGCAAGATAGTAACAACAGGAGAAAGGAAATGATAAAACAATTCAAGAAGAAACACAAAAATAAAAAAAACAAAAAGGAATATTCCCCTGAACTTAAAACTCTGGATTTTAATAAATGGATCGAGAATTCTCTACATGGAATTTACGGGAGGGAATTGGTGGGCCCATTATATACCCTGAGGGCCATAATGCAGCTGGCAAAAACGGTTGCCGAGACTGATGCGATGATTTCTTTTTCTTGCCCTTTCGGGTGCCGGATGCGTATTGCGCCGCACAAATCCAGGGCAAAAATCCGGGGCACGCTGAGTCATTGAAGGCAGATGCCAGTTGAAGGGTCTGCGCCGAGAGTCACGTGACCGCTTGCCTGCCATTTACAGTAGTGTCAGCTTGCTCAGTGTGGTCACGTGACCAATTCCTCGCGCTCTCAGCTTCCATTTAAAGATTCTCGGGTCTTCACCGATGACACGGTAAAAAACAACAACCCGCGCTCGGGCACTTGGTTTTATAAGATGAGTCTTACAAATCACTCACTCGCCTTGCTGCCAAGAACAAGTCGTTCCGAATCGGGGGCGCTTTGAATGCAGGATTTTTTTTTTACTGGATTTTCCAAAAAAAAAAAAAGTTCGAAGATTTCATCATCGGCTTTAAAGTTTAAACTGGGGCGAGTGACTTTGCAGTTCAATTTGCCGTGAGCATTTCAAACGCGGTAGTCTACATTTGGTCTACATTCGCCTGCTTTCAGGTCATTATGAGTAATATAAGCGTTGTTAGGCCTTCTGAATCTGCCAATTTCTTTTTCCCTTTTTTATTTTTTTTAGATAAAACATAATAAAACTTTTTTCCATCTGCCCTCTTTTTTTACTGGTGTTCCCAGTGATTATTCAATTATCATTTTAGATAATTATCACAGGGTATTTTTAGAGTCTTTGTCACTCTTCGCAAGACTCAAGTAAGATCAACCCTTCCAAAATTGTGATACGTGATAATCAAAGCCCTTTTGAATATTGAAAGGTGCCTTTATAAGAAAAGTTTTCGAATGTCTTTTCAGTTTTCAACCTAGCTTGATCCATAATTTTTGAAAGTCCAAAGTTCGATTTTTAAAATATCTTTGGCCGCATCCAAAATTTGCGAAATGAAAGACTCCTCAGGAATTTTTCAAACTTTCCTTATTTAGCTGATTTTCAGATTTTCTTACAAGAGTATTTTTTTTTTTTTTCAATTCATGTGTATTTTCCGCTTTTTTTTTTCATAAAACACATACTAACATTTATAAACTATAGATTTCTCTCAGATTATCTCATCAAAAAGTTCCCGTTCCTTCAGAACCATTGCTCAATACCATACGCGGAGGCTTTTCTTTACCCACGTGATACAAGTCACATGGCCTGAGCCCAAACAGCTTCTCTCTATCTAATCAAACGTAGGCCTTACTAGAACTCCGTGGAAACAAAAAATGTCTGCCCTTAAGGAATACCTTGGAAGTATGTATACACTGAAACAAAAGAGATAAGAAAAAATACAATGTCATACTAACAAATAGAGAAAGTGCGTGTGGTCACTACTGATGCCCGTCTTTTCGAGGGAACTCTTAGCAGTTTTGATCATTCGACAAATGTGATTTTATCAGAAACGATAGAACGCATCATATACCCGGACGAAGAAAACCAGATGCTACTGTTGGGCGTTTACTTGCTTCGTGGAGGCAGTGTGGTATGCATAGGAGAAGTCGACGAGCTTGCAGATATCGATTGGATGACTATAAATGGGGAAGAGCTCAAGGGAACGAAAAACCCGCTATGAAGGAGATTAAATTTTAACAGACTACTTGTCAAATATTCGAAAAACAAGAAAAAAAGAAATTTCGACGGAAGTATGATGTTTTATGTTATAGAACGTGCACCATCTCAAAACTAACATAACGGCTACACTTCAGAGATCAAAAGAGCCTACTTCCGAATTTCGAAACAGAAAAAGGTGCTTACCAAAAATTTAACCCCAATTAATCTACTTCCATTAAAGTCGCTCTATCTATTTTAGTCTAATACTTCACTCTGTGACCAAAGGAATGTTGTTTTGATGCATCTTTATAGCCAATTCTAATAAATAGTCAATGGCCTCGTTGTAAATCTTCGCCTTCCAAATATTCTCTCCCCACACATGAATACCATGGCGACGCACCAAAACAGCGGTTGCTCCAGGATATTTATTCAACGTTTCCTTTAAGGTATCTGTCAAGTCCTCTTCATGCGGCGTATTATCTATAATAGGAATCACCATTGTATCGTAGTTTTGCAAGCCACCGACCTTTTCGATTTTTCCGGTTTGTGGGTTCACCTCAAGTTTTGGAAGTGCCTTGATTTGCTCCTGGTTATTCATCTTGAACTCGAGCTTATCCTCCCAAATCAACGTGGCCAAAACAGCATTTTGTGAGTGAGTATGGATGCAAGCCCCTGCATCACGTAAGTTGTAGATCCCCAAAAAGAGAGGCGTGCAAGCCAGTGGCTTATACTTAAAGTTTGCTGCCAAATCCAACGAGATTTGTTCCCTTTCATTATCTTCATTGGGTCCCCTCAATATTTTCTCTGGCAATTCGACGACATACATTTCCTTTGGATGAAGTCTCTCCTTTTGGATTCCAGAGGGGGCTATATAAACAATATTTGGATTTTCTCCATCAACATCCCGGATCGAGATTCCTCCTCCAGTACCGGTGACCCAATTATTGTCATAGAATAATCTGCACAATTCACAGATGAGATTAGCCGGGTGATTTGGGTGGTCGGAGAAATAATTTGCCATTTTCAAAATACCGGGAATTTTTTTATATGTTCGTGTATGCTTCAAATTTAGAATGACTCCTTTTCTTTTTCTTTGAATTGAAGTTTGATTTTCGTTCCGGTTGACTCCCCTTCTTAATTCACAATTTTATGAACTCAGCCAATCTCTTGCTCGGTGAGCCTGACTCACATGATTACGCGCAAAGTTGTGGCTCACTGCCTCGTGGGCTCCGCTAATTAAACCTCAGCAGTATCATTTATATAGCTGTTTTTTTAACTTGCACGTGGAAAACCATGTTTATATATATATGGAAACTGACTTTGGCTTTTGGGTTTCCATTTCATTTTCTCACACCTAATTAAAGCAAATAGATGGTAGTTTCTTCTTTTTTTTTTAAACGAAAAATCTCATCTTACTTATTTTCCGGGGCCACAGTCTCACTTGCTTTTATGTCCGGATCACTGGACTTCTTACTTCAATTATAAAGACATTAGTACTTTCAAGCCCACCGAAAAAAAGTAAAAGATGAAATAAAAAATAAAAAGAAAAACTATAGAAAGTTATCACAGTCTTGCTTTTCTAGCTAAAAGCTTTGTGGATCTAAAATCTTAAAAGGTCAATACTTCCGCCAACTTATTCTCACGTGCGGGGACCTTACTTTGGCGGCCTTAACTTAAATTTAAAGCGCCGAATGAGCAATTATTTCACCAATCTCACGCGAATCTAACAGATTCCACAGTAATCATCGCATAGAGCAGAAAATGCACTTTTCGTGTCAATCCCCAACCTAGTTACGAGAACCTCCGAATTGAAAGAAATCGCTAGGTGGAGTTTGCTCAAGGTGGAAACACGTGACGTGGCACATTCAAGCGTCGCACGGCGAATGATTTCATTTTGCTGGTTTCAAGCCAGGGCTCATATACTGGAGCTAGAGAGTTACTGAAAGAAAAAGAGAGAAATAAAGAGAGAAATAAAAAAGGAAACAAAAATGAAAAGGAAAAAAGCAAAAAAAAGCATCAACCAATGGTCTCTCTTACTATTAAATCAAAAAATTAGGCGGAATTTGCCCTCGCCTTGAATCTGCACCGGCCAGCCTCTAAACACCTAAAAAAGCGCCTGACAGCCTTGCCACGTACGGACGGACGGGCAAGTCAGCTCGAAAAAAGGGGCACGAAAACGTTGACGTGAAACATGCGTTCCCTATTGAAACACATGAACAATGGCCGACAACAGGACAGTTTGAAAAAAAAAAAGAAAAAAAAAAGAGAAATAAGACAGTTAGTACGAGTAAAAGCTTCTTCTAATTTTTCTACGTCTTCTTTTCTTTTCGCTTTAAGCTCTACCTTTGGAAACGCCCATTTCCGTTTCTTTTTATCACGCATGCTCGCCCTTCGGCCGAGATTTGATTCGACGCCCGTTTTGTCCTGCAGGTAAAAAACCGCCCGGCGGTGTTTTGGAATCCGATAAAGAAAAAAGAAAGAAAAGAAAGGAAAGAATGGAAAGAAAAAAAAGAATAATAAAAAAAAGATACCTGTGGTGGGTCACATACAGTAACACGGGAAACATGTTTCCCGATCTCGAAGTCAGTTCCGTAGTTCCGGTCTTAATCCCGATGTTAATTGTCTAGAGAGTACTTTTCAAGGTCGCGTTTATAAGTTAGCAGAAACAAACTTATGGAGAAACTCCAAGAGGGTCTTCGGGACCCAGGACCCCAACCGTTGGGTTTTAAGTTTAAAAAAGATTTTAAAGTTTATCCCCACTCTGTAGGAGCCAGCGCTCAAACCTTCGGTGCGTTTAAAAATACTTTTCACAGAAAGTTCACTTGGATGATGGAAATCATGACCGGAATCCTGATAATATCAGTATTTCAGGATCTGATAAATTGGAAGGGGTTTCTCCCAATTTCTCACGCTTTTCTCACGCACCAGACCCGGTTTTTTTTTTTTTTTTTTTGAGATTCAGCCTTGACACGTTTGACCACTGACGTAGACTTGCCAAAACCCCAAAAGTTGCCAGAAAACGCCAAAACTCGCATTCCTGCCGTAATCAGTTTTTTTTTTCCGGGCAAACTTCTTCAAGCAAACACACCACCGACAATTGCTCAACGGGCGTTCTACATATTATTTTTTTTTTCTTTCTCTCCTTCCCGTTCACGATCTTTTTTATTTTATTTTTATTTTATTTATTTTTTGATTAGAGCTTTTCTTTTACCAGCCCTTATTTTCCGCCAATCCCATTGAATTGAAACAAGCGTTGGCCTCACATAACCAAGACATTTTTTTTCCTGGTTCCTTTTTTTGCCTATTTCTTTTTCTTTTTCTTTATCTTGGGCCCCCCAATTCATCCGTTCTTTTGAAACCCGACACCCATACACACTGAATATTTGGGTATCTCCCCTTAAGGAAACAAATAATAATCAAAAAAAAAAAAGAGATAAAAATAAGAAATCAAAAAAGAAAACCAAGAAATTAACAAACGAAAATGTTGAAAAAGGTGGTTGCCCGTGTTTACACGTGGAAATACCCGCTTCTTATCCTCACGCTATGCTTTTCGCTTTGGAATTTGGCCATGCTTTCACGGCGGAAAACCCCTTCGGTGGGAGTGTCCCACTTGGATCAAAAAAACCTCATAGATTTATTTGCCCACCATCATCACCGACACCCGAAACTCGAGAAAATCAAGACGCGGTCAATGATCTACGACGAGATCTTCTCCGAAATCAACATGTACGATCTTTTGTCGAAAAACCTGTTCCAGGACCGTTGCATGATTTACTTCAACCATTTGTCAATGAGTGATCCGGATTGGATGGTGAATCCAGATAGGGGCATTGTTTTCAACCGAGACGCCTTTAAAGATTTCGATTCGTATCGCGAGCAAGAAATGAAAGAGAGCAACAAGAAGGCAAAGGAGGCCAAGGAAAAGGGTGAATCTTACACTCCTCCCTCCGACGATGATATCCGGAAAAAGTTCGAGGAAATGCGTAAAACTGTGCTCAATGACGAGCAAACCTTGCATGATTACATTGCTCACGTGCGTATTTTCGATAAATGTTTCATGGGCACTACTTCAGGTTCCAACAGCAAAAAGGACACTTCTTTTGCGAAAGCACAGCGGGGGTTTTTGAAGAAAAGCGTAAAGTATTTGCGTACTGCTGCCGATAAAACCACAGGTAAGATTTTCAAAAATAGACTTGAGTGTGATGATGTCGAAGAGAAGATTTTCCCGTGGTTCACCAATGAATTGCCTGTGTTCACCCGCTGGGACGGCAAAACCGTGACTTTCCCTGGAAATACTGGCAGATTCCCCCACAAAAAAGGCTGTTTTTTGAGCGAGTATAAGTCCCGTTTAAACGGTAGAGGCATTGTTATGACTTTGGGTAATGACCATGTGAAGGACGCAACGAGGTTCTTGAGATTGCTTCGTTATTTGGGAAATAAGTACCCGGTTCAGGTCGTCTACCACTCGAATCTTTCAGAGGAATCACGGTCGAATCTTGTGCGTGCTGCCAGAGACTTTTTCAGAGAATATCCGGAAATCGACATTTGGTTTGTGGACGCCGAAAGAGCCATTGGCGAAAAGTATCGGAAAAAATTTAATGGATTTGCCAACAAAATCGTTGCCACCATGTTCAATTCTTTCGAAGAAATGCTTCTTTGTGATGCTGATAGTGTGCTTCTCAAAAACCCTTCATACTTCTTTGAGTTGAAGAAATTTATCGACAAGGGAACTTTGTTTTACAAAGATAGAGCATCTGGTCAATTCAGACCAAGTGATGATCTTGTTTTCTTCCAAAAGCTTTTGCCCTCGATTGAAGATTCGGCAATCTTTAATGTTCCGCAGTCAACAGATTTCACTCTTAAAAACGAATTCTTTGAAGGATTTTCGCATTATATGGAAAGTGGTGTTGTTGCCGTCGACAGGAAAAGGCATTTTATTCAGCCCATGGTGATGTCGATCTTGAACTTTTACCATCCTGTCCATGCCAGAATCTATGGTGATAAAGAGCTTTTCTGGCTTTCACTTTCTTTATCTGGAGATGAGAACTATTCTTTCAACAACCATTTTGCTGCAGCTATTGGTGAGTTCACCCCAGAACAAGAACGCCACAAGGATATTGGAAAAATACAGAGTTTCCGCTCGAAGGAGTTGTGCTCAAATCACCCTGCTCATATCAGTGATGCGGATAATCTGACCTTGGTTTGGTTCAATTCGGGATTCCGTCATTGTGGTAACTCATTCAAAAAGGAGATGAAATGGGGAGAAGAATTCAAGAAAAAAACGCGTTACACACGCATCAAGACTCTAGAAGAATTCAAGACCTTCTTCAAGGCGCCTCTAGTCATCACCAACGCCATCATACCGCCCTACGAAATGACCAATAACCTTTTGAGAAATGTTGAACACGAGCCGGAAAAGTCGTGGTCTATGGGCCGCTACTGTAATAACTACTTGTGGTGTGCTTACTCGCTGGTTGGTGGATATTACGAGGAGGATGGTGAAACAAAAGATAATCTGAAGACTGGTCAAATCATTACGTTTACGCCCGAGCAGACAAAGGGCTTTGAAGCCGCTGGCGATGTCTGGATAGCCGATTTTGATTGGCAATAAGCACAATAGAAGTACATTGATTAAAATTTAATAGTCAAAAAGATATAGAATTGCTTCTGTGCCCCCAAAACGAACTATTTTCTGTAGAACTTCAACTCTTTAACACGATCTTTTGGAAGACACAACACTGGGTCGACTTCTACAAGACCATACTTTCCCGCAAACATCAAACTTAGTCCGGCCAATGCAAAACAGGTGTGATAAACATCAGTCTGATTATCAGGACGATCGGAAAATCCACCAGCCTCAAGATCCTGGCATTCTAAAATGAAGTTTTCCAACGCTTCGAAACTGATCCAATGAGATTTATCTAGCGCAGCCAAACTCAGAAGTACCCACCAACTATAACAAACATCGGGCAATTTTTCGGGCCGGCCATTGAACCCACCAGAACCCACCACTTGTCGTTCACTGAGCCAAGCAGTCGTTTTTTCCTCCAAAGTATCTAATGAATCACAAAGAGCCAACGTTCCAACACACGTGTATACCTGTGCTGCATGAGACTCTGCTCCCGGGTACATGCCAAAGCCGCCGTCGAAGTTTTTACAGTCTAGAATGAAATTTGAAGCCGTTTCGGCCACGTCCTTTGTGAGACGGCCCAAAAGAGTCAATATGTACACGGAAACAAACACAAACCTGGTGTCAACCTCGCCAAAACTGTCGCCCATGAACGAACCATCATCTACACGTAGACTCATGACGAAATCCACAATCCTGTCTCTTTTTTGCGGCGAAAGCTCGTCGGAACTGTTGTATATAAGCAAGATTTGAAGCGCAGATAATGTGGTGAGAACATGAGCATCGTGGCCCGGAAATGCAGCAAATGCACCTTTATCCTCGTCAAAACATTCCATAACAAATTTGATCACCTCATCCTTGGGCAATGTATCCAAGGAATCCAAAGTAGCAAGAGCCATTGTGCCCCAATAAAGGCCATTGAGACGAAGATGTTCCAGCAACCAATACTCGTAGGTTTGCTTTGTCACCTTCGAATCGAGGTCCTTGATATATTTGACATGGAGGTCTTTCTGAAGAGTCTTCATCCTTTTTTGATGGTGAAAGATTTTTGTTCCTTTTTTTTGGGGAAGGGGTGTAAAAGAAAGCCAACAAACTACCAGTTCATGTGGATTTAGGTTGAATCGCGCACGGAGTGAAATGCGCGTCGCCATCAGTGATCCACATAGTTTAGTGAAGACGGATTCGTGGGGGATTATACGAAACACATTATTAGGATTTTTTTTTTTTCTTTTTCCTTTTTCCTTTCTTGGTTTTGGCAGTTAAAATTTTTTTAAGCTTTTCAATAGAAATTGAGCTGGAAATTTTCCTTAAATCTTGCTTCAAATTTCATGATCTTGTGGTAATTCTTCGCAGCTTATATAACTATCGCCTGGCATTAGGCTAATAAGTTGTGCGATAAGTCCAGACTCCATAGTAACATGCTCAATTTCAATGATGAGGAATTCACGGCAAACTTCAATTGATATGCTCAGATTTCTTTTTCTTTTTCTTTTTCTTTTTTTTCAAAAGTGTAGTTCCTTATGTGTATACTTCTTTGTGCTAGGACTATACTCGGCGTAGTTGAGTTTCCTATTGTTTTTGTTGCCAATGAACGACCCCAAATTGGTCAATTTACACCCATTATAAGTCACCTCGAAACTCTCGAATTTTGAGTCAAAAAGAGCAATCGTGTTTGGAAGAGGCTCAATTCGCATCACGTGCTGGTAATTGGGACTCACCAACCGCAAATCCTTGAGGAAAGGCTGAAGATTTCCTTGATCGAGCAAAGTCTTAACCAATTTTCTTGCCTGCTTGATTTTAGCCGGCAAATGGATTTCATCGCCAACAAGGTTCTCGACGTTTTTGTCTTCACCCGTGGCCTCTTTTTCTAGTTGCAAACGTTCGTGCTCGAGGTCTGACTCAAACACTAGATCGTTTCTTTTGAGCTTGGTCATAAGATCGTCTCTAAACAAGACGATTTCTTGCGAAATGTAGTTGATACGCATCGGGTTCCAGCCCAAAATAAGCGATCCTTTCGGGAAAAGCCGTTCTAAACGCGTGACAAACACTTTTGGAATTGGCGTTTGTGGAAGAGTCGAGGAACTGGATTTTCCAAGTGAATAAGTTGATTGCCAAGGATCATTTGTGCCGGGAATCAATAAAAGTTTACAGGTTTTCACCACCAAAGGGCATTTGGATATGATTTCCGCCAAATGGTCGAAGTTCGCCTTGTATTCCTCGGAATTCGAAATCAGGCTTACAGATCCTTTTGCTGAAGTAAGAGCCAGGGATGAAAACGACCCGGTCATAACCACTGTGATATGTCCATTACTGGTTTCGCCTGCATCTTGCTCATCCTGGATTTGTTCCTCCAATGTTGTGAAAAACTTGTTTAAACCGGCTCGAACCTTATAGTCATCGAGGAAAATGTTGCTTCCAAGAAGCACAAGACGATGACCGGCAAGCGTTTTTTCTAACGCGGTGAGTTTTTTCCGTAACGTGCGGTCGATTTTCACAAGCGCCAGCCCTGAAGTTTTGGCATCATTATGCATTCCCATGAAATCCAAGTGGCCGTATGCATCCAAGGCCGAGTCACGTGTTTCGGCTACCGGTTGGCTGATTACAGAGACATGGAAACAGCCACTAATCACATCGGCAGCATTATTGCGGGAGCCTCCAGAAGCAGCGTAAATTCCATCTACAATAACAAACATGCCGGGACAGAAAAATGAGCCCTGGAACTTTTCGGCCCTGGTCACGTTAAGCTCGATATAATCGGAACTATCTTCTAAGATAAGGTTGCCGTTGATATTTTTCAGCAAAAGCCCAAAAAGCCGGAACTTGTGTCCGTCACGACCCAACACGTTTTTGATGAGCGTGATTTCACCTTTATTCTGCTTGTTAGAAAGCGTGTGACTGATGGCCGCAATACTGGAAAATGATGTTTTTTGGAAGTTTTCGTCTCGCGACATCCGGTCACATATCAAGTAGTAGCGTTGGTGGAAATACTCAATCGACGCACGGAGTGTGTTACGAAGACGTTTGCCGGCCACTTCTCGTGGAGAAAACTGTTTCCGAATCCGGTCAAACATATAGTTGGGCTGGATATCGGGAGTAACAAACGAGAAAAACCCGCGCCAATCCATCACTTCACGCGGAGGTTCTACAATACTTCGATCGTCAGCCAATGTATCCTGACGGGTGGCCCTCATTTCGCCATCAACTGCCGAATTCAGTCTGGATACTTGCTGTTCCTTCGTAATCTCTTTGATCACCTGCGTACATCCTGGCCCATCGATGAAAAGACCCCGATCCTGTTTTTTCCACGATTTTGCCAATTCCTCAAGAAATTGTTGCGCTTGTGGACCACGCCACTCGGCGCCAAACCTCGTACTGAAAACTTCTGTCAAGACTAGAAGCGCATCTGATTGGATATTAAGACCATGTTTTTTCGATAATACTCGGTATGCAATGGGCCGGATATTCGACGGCTGGAGCTTAACTGGAAGCAAAGTGGGTCCAGGCATTTTTTTCAACGATAAACAGGGATATTTTTTCGTGTGAATATTGTGAAAAAACTAAAAAAAAAAGCCCGAAAATGGTATTATATGATGGTGGTGGGTTTTCTACAGAAAACGCGTCTTCGAGATGAAGTAAATGGCGCGACTAGAAATTGCGCGTCTTCCATTTTGGGGCCTGGATTTGATTTATTTACATGGCTGAGGGTTAACGGAAAGTCACGTGAAACCAGTAAATGAAACTGATTTTGTTAAAATTCAGAAAAATTCAATTGAACGTTTCAATGAGGATGGAACTTGACTCGAAATACTTGCTTGGGTTCAAAAAAAAAAAAAAAATGAAAGTAGCTATATTGAAAGACAATTTCATCTATGCTCTCACGCGCGCAATATATCTTCTCGTAATCTTTAGCCATGACATTATATTAGCTACTGAGTATTCAAATAGTTATCAGAACTTTTCTGCTCCTCTTTTGAACAGAAATGTGGAAATTTTTGCTTAAATTGAGGAAGAGTCTTATGCGAAGTCAGTATCATATTGATGTTAATGATAATTTCAGGTTGTTAATGAATTACGCCAAGTCTCTTTGAGCCGTCTTGACGTATAGCAATTAATAGGCCGGTGATTCTGCCGAAAAAACCACCTGCCATTAATGAATATCAACCCTAACCGATACCTAAATTTCCCTTAAACGCCCAATTTTGTCAGCTCCGCGCCGAGCTTGTATTTAATCGTACTCACCATTTGCAACACCTTGTGAATCTGCTCCTGGGACCGTGTAAGGTTTTGGAGGTGTAAAATTGCCTGGGTCTTCAAAATAATGGTGGAGGCATATTTCGAAATCTCGGCTTCATTGCTAAATCGCGTAGGTGATCCCACTTTACTCAATTGGCGATCATATTTCTTGATTCGGCGGACACGCAAACGAGATTTATCTTCCAAATGGCTGCGTAGCGTATGTAAAACTTCCAAGATTCCCTCGAGTGATTCGTTATTGTACGAACGGGTTGCCTCTTGTGGATTTTTCTCATGACGTGTATCAAATTCGTTGAGAAATTTTTCCACTGCCATAATTTTTTTCATGGCGCTGGAAGGTTTTGGTGGTTGTGTTTGTTGTAACTCCATTTGTAGACTTTGTAGTTGCGTGAGCTTTTCTTGTTTTGACGCATTAGAAAGTTGTGTCAGCAGTTCAAGAACCTGTATTAAACTTTGCACATTTTCATTTATCGACGAAGCCAATTCCCTAACAGACTTTGAATCTGGGATTAGTTTTTGAGAATCATCAGCTTGTGCTAGCTGCAATTCACCTTCGTTTTTCTTTTCTGGCGGGACCGTAGAAGGCGTTATTCTTGGTGTGGAATTTTGATTATGTGAATCGATTTTCGGAGATGTAACTTTTCCGCTTAATCTATAGCTTTTGGCTATCAATTCTCGTTCACGAAGGGCTATGATTGCTTCCTTTTCAGCAAGCACTCTACTGCGTTCCTCCAAATCTTCCTGCAAACGGCTATGTTGCACCAACAAAGATTCATTTTGGCGTGTTAGATCCTTGGGTGTGATTTCCGAAAACGTCTGGTCGGCCTCCAATTCCTCCAGTCTTTTGGTTCTGGACTCTTCCTTTAGAGCGTGTAGTTGTGCCTCAAAATCTTTCTGTTGTAAATAAAGCTTTCTCTCGTATTTTTCTTTGAGTTCCTGAGCCAATTGCAGTTCTTCTAGAAGCCGCTGCTCTAGCCTCCGCTTTTCGTTTTGTAAACGTCTTTGTTTTTGTCGATGTTTGTTTTCACGAATCGCCAAATCCACCTCATCAATATCTTCAGACAGGGGTTTTGGAAAAGTGGCTTTTGACAATGCCGCAGGAAAATTCGAGGTCCGAACAGATTCCATAGAGCGGAAATCCAGCATCAATTCTTTTACGGGCTTTGTTTCGAGGTTCTGCAATCGAGAACTTTCGGAATCTTCCAGGCTGGGAGATCTTTTGGCACCAAGAGAAGCGAGAAATCCCGTGATTTTGCGTGCAATCTGTCCCACTTTTGTGCCTGTACTGGCTTTCTTCCCCACTTTATATTCTTCCAACTTATTGATCTTATGAGTTCTCGGGCTTTTCGAGATTTTATACAAGTGCAGCGGTGCTATACCATTTTTTCGTAGAGGAGATACATAAATCCGTTTGATAGGCAGTCCAAAGGCACCAGGAATTTGCAAATCCCTTGGTTTAGCGAGATTTCGGCTCTCGTACTTTTCGGCTAGCAGTTTCCGCAGGACCGTGTTTTGGGGGTAAGTTTTTAAGGGAATTTGAGGAGCTTCATAGCGTGGCGATATCACTTCAAGCGGCGTATTTCTGGAATCACTATTTTGTGATTTTCGAAGGGCATATTTTTCGGCCAAGTAGGATTTGGCTGCCATGTTCTTGAGTTCTTAAGTTCTTGTGAGGATATGGAAATGAATTCGAGGTTCAGAATAAGTATAGTAATATAATAAAACCTTCAGTATGGAAGTAAAGAAATAAAGAAATAAAGAAATAAGTTAACGAATAAATAAAAACAAACAATCAAACAATTGAACAACGAAGCAACCACCCAAACTTCTGTCTGGCTAACTAAGGCTTATCCAGCATGAGCTTTTCTTAAGTCACGTCTCAATGTTGATTTCGTGAGAATCCATCTTTTTTCAGTGCGCACAAATAAATGAACGACCAAACAAAAAAAAAGACACTATGATTATGATTATAATAATCATAACAATAATCAACAAAAGATTTATACGCGCATTTTCGATCAGCTTCCAATCTCGATTTCACCAACAAGCTCGACTTTTCTGCTGGAGCTCGATACGTAGATCTTGTATGTACCTGTCTGAATAATCCATTGCTGGCTCTGCGTGTCCCAAAAACTCAAATCCCGATGGAGAAGCGTGAATGTAACCACCTCGGACAGTTTTGGATTCAACAATACCTTTTCAAATCCTCGAAGTACTTTTGGTGGGGATTGTATAACCGTGGATGGGAATTCAACATACAATTGCAGAACGTAGGCCCCAGGCACTAGCCCATCATTTGAAACTAGCACCGTGACCTCGTAGATTTGTTCCCATAATGCTGGATTTCCTCCAAGCCCTCCACCGGCAAGAGGTGGCTTAGCAGGATGCGTGGGCGTATAACCGCGAGGGTAATCGAAGCTTTCATCTTCCTCGATCAACCGCACTTTATCGTCATATAAATATGGGTAGATGAATCCAGGAATAGTGTCGAAATCATCATAGGGGAAAAGTGCATCCTCGGGGTCGCAAACGTCATCTTCCACGGTGGCCACAACAGGTGCATACTTTTCCGGCGAGATTAGGTACTCGGTAGGCGAATTAAGCTCCTTGATTTTGAGGTTAGAAACCAGAAACTTTGTGTACGATAAGCCAAAGCCGAAGGGGAACCGTGGCTTCATAGAATGCTTGTCGAAAAACCGGTAGTCAAAGTAAATCCCACGGTCAAAAACATCTTGTGGCTCAGGTCCATCGTTTAAGTTATCGAGAATCGGGACGTAGTGCAGTGGCTTTTTCGCTATAGTGAAAGGAAGTCTGCCAGAAGGATTCACTTCTCCGAAAAGTACCTCTGCTAAGGCCTCGCCCACATATTGACCCAACGGTGCAGCAAATAACACACCCACAACGTTTTCGTGTTCAATCCATTGTTCCATATCCACCGGTCCTGTTGAAGTCACAATAACTACTGTTTTCCGACACCGGTCCGCCACATGCTGAATGAGTTTATCTCCATTATTCCATAAGCTCACGTTTTTCCTGTCACCAAAGTTATCATCAACCTCGATGTACCCTTCACCAGAATGGGCACTGACAATCACAATCGACATGTCTGCATAATCAGCTTGTTCCTCTGCATGTGCAAGATTCCAGTTATCTGTGTTGGAATCTACAGTAATACCACGCTCAATGGCCCGCTCTTGTATCGCCTGGAAAGGTGTGACCACAACCGGATTATTCACTGCAGCAGAGCCCCAGCCTGAAGTCAAGATCCCTTCCGTACATCTTTGGTCTTTACAATTAACTCCTCTGCGATCAGTATTTTGTGCGGACCCCACGATCAAGATCCGACGAATTCCATTGGTTTTCTCTATTGGCAAGTGATGGCCACTGTTTTTGAGTAAGACAATGGCCTCTCGAGCTATTTCCTGGGCGACTTTATCGGAAAACTCGGACCTGGCATCAATGTGCCAATTTTGCTGAGAAATCGGGCCGTAATGCTGGTAAGGGTACTGTTGGCCAAACGTATGGAAAGTCCACGAGCTGAAATTGGGAATATCTTCCTCCGAAGGTAACGTAAGACTTTTGGAAGAGAAGAAAGGTACAAGAATCCTTGTCACCATATCATTAAGTCGTTCTTGTGGAATCGTTTCGTTATAAATGGCTCTTGTTAAGGAAGGGCCCCAAAAAGACCTGCCACTTAACCATTCATCGAAAATCTCTCCTGGCATTGACATGTCAAGTCCGGCAAGTGCAGAATCCACTCCCGAGTGCTGGGCACCCCAGTCCGAAACCACAAATCCTTGGAATCCCAATTCTTCCTTTAGCAAGTAGTTGAGCAAGTACAGATTCTCGCATGCATGTGTGTTGTTGACTTGATTATACGAACAAAGAACACCTCCAACACCTGCGTGCACTGCATCTGCAAATGGCCAGAGGTAAACTTCGTGCATTGTACGGTCACCGATATTCGAGCTGATGGATGTTTGGAGTTTCTCCCAGCCATTAGTATCCCA